>AZLU01000064.1:0-150162 GCA_002224055.1 Pezizomycotina sp. ARF18 | reverse complement strand
ACAATCTGACCGGCCTGAGAAGAATCCTCTAAGTATCTCTTACCATACGATCTTCACCAAACATAGAGAAGATTCATAGTAATTCCTTTTACGCTCATATAGGAATCAATAAATAGTCGGTATGGAGGAAGGCAAAAGTCTACATACGCTTAGTATATATATATATATAGAATATATAAGAGAAAAAAAAAGAAAAAAAAAGAAACTTCTAATACTCAAACCATATTAGATTTATATATCCAAAAAAAAAAAAAAAAAACGCCGGGTGTCTCGCACGACACCAAAGCAAATAGCACTTCCGCCGCCTAAACTCCCATATCTTCCTACCCAGTGCATCGTACTGTAAATGAGATTCCGCCCTTCCACCGAGTTGAGGTACAGCCCCAGCGCCACCGGCGACCCCGGCAGCGAAGTCCACCCTATCATGATCTTGTGCTCCGACAGCCGTACAAACGCTCCAGTAATGTCCTTCTTGAGCTTCTGCCGGTCCAATTCCCGTGATTGCAGGCGGAAGTACGTCTCGCCTAACTCCAGCGAAGCGCGAACATCTTCATCGCTCTCTTTTCTTCCTCCTCGTCTTCATCGACTTGATGACAAGTTTTGAGAACGCTGTACTTCGAACATCCCTCCACGGACCCCGAGACTCTCCGGCGGGTACCGTTCACGAAGCTCTATCGCTTTGCTGATGTACAATTTCCAAACCGTAACGGTTCGGTAGTTTACTGAGCACGTGGTGTAACATCTCCGTTCCTCTTCTGGTATTTGAATAGCTCTTCTTTTCGTTCGAGTACTATTACCGCGAAGAAGTATATCGGAAATATATCGGTTCCTCGGCGAGGAAAACGTCGAATAACCGCGCGGCGTCGGAGTACGTCGTATATCGTGCGCGTAGAGCGTCAGCATCGCAGCCAGCGCGAAGAACGGTTGCGTCGCCGAAAGATGCTGGGAGAGCTTAGAATCCGATAATTCGATGATGGGATGTAAAAAGCGTTAAATGCGCCAGCGCGGGTTGTAAAGACGGTAGCATGTAATCCCGTATCCGCAGTAGCGAAATATGTTCCAGCGCCGTTACAGCGAGTTGGGTCGGAGTACGAGGAGGATGACCTGAGAATATCGTGGAGCCTTGGAAGTAGCAGAGACAAGGGTGCTTGCGGAGTACGGCGGCGATGAGCTCGTAGAGTTCCGAGCGGTAGGTTTGGAGTTCTTGTTTCGTTGGGTTGGGGGGTAGTATACGAAGGAGCGGTTTACGTCTATCGGACTTGCTCTCGTCGGCGTGAGGGGAAGGTCGCGCCATGGTGGGAGAGTTTGTCGGTGTAGTGCTGCTGTAGCCTAGGAGGAGGGCCCTGTGAGTTTGTTAGTTGTTGATCTAGTATTGATACATCGCAACCTCGTTGATTGCATTGAGAATATATTGTAGGCTTGAAACCGTCGCAGAAAAAAGGTGTTGAGGAAGAAGGTAGGGGATTGAGAAGTTTGGAATTCAAGCAACCACCTTACATGCAACCTGACGGATCTCGTCATCCACTAGCCCGTACTCTGACCTCGCATGCACCCGTAGCTCATCTCGTCTACATCGTCGCAAGCCCTCCGTATTATTTCCGCCTTTTCAGCTTTAGCCGCCGCTTCCTTTTCGTACTGCATCCTGTCTTCTTCGGGCGACATGTGGCGCTTCTCCAGCTCGCGTACGTTGTCTGCTCAGGCTCCCCTTTCACTTCGTCGTCTAGCATGTCTTCGAGGGCTTCGGATAGGACGCCATCGTCGCGTCATCATCTTCTTCCTTTTCGTGTTTGATAGCTGGTTCGTCCTCATCTTCGCTCTTTATTGGAATGTTGGATTTAGGTATCGAATGTATATCGCCTTCGTAGGTTCTTTTGTATCCTCAGGCTCCTGCTTAATGGGTACGTCCTCTTCAGATGGTGCAGGTTTGTTTTTCGAGTTTGATTCCGCTGAAAAGGTGCCTTGGTCTCCATCCTGATTAGCAACCGCCCTATCCGTGGATAGAGAAGGCTCGTCTCCCGGCATAATCTTGTCGAACTCTTAGCTTCCTGCAGCAGCGCAAGGCGGTCTTTCTTTGTTGATGTTGTTTTTCTTTCATCTGCTGCCGAGTAAGGGATGAAGCTACATGGAGAATAGAGCGAAAGGAATGGAAGAAGATGCCAGGTGACGAAATTCGCCGCTGGCCATGTGGCTGAAATGACCAATGATGCCATGGTGCGTTGTGCGTGTTATTTTGCAGAGCGAGGTATTTGTCTGATGTACGGCAAGCTTAACCGCAAGCAAACTAACACTAAACCTTAAATTATTTATTATCGTGTAACTAACAACCAAAGCTGTTTAATGAGTTTTTCGATCCAGAATGGCTGTCGATAACTACTTCTTCATTGTAAGGACTTTCAACAAACAACCAATCAAACTAATCAAACTACAGCACGTATTCCTTCAATTGGCCTATCATCTTTTTTGCGTCGTTTTCAAGGAAAATCGCTGTTCTAAAACATGATCATCGTGTATCATCTCGCAGATCGCTTGTTAAGCAAGAACCTGGTCGGATTTACTCGGGAAACGAACGAAACCAATGCAAAAAATCTGTGGGTTTGAGCGCTTAAGCAGCCTTGTAGCCTGCAGTTAGCCGCCAGATGCAAACCGAGAAGCCTCACTAGGAAGCCGTCGAGCTCCCCCTTCGGTGCTCGAATAATTCGGTATTCCCCGTGGGATAAAAAATAAAAGAACGATTCCTGATAATTGTTCTCACGGTAAAAGGAGCTTCACGGGAAGTTAGTCGAGGGCTGTCGGTTTCAAGAGGATGCCAGATGTTTCCCTCTAGCTTGTATAAGATACAGTAAGATTGCAAGTCCCTTTGTTTGAGCTTTGAGAATACTTTCCACTGACGTGTCAATTGTTAGAACAAAGAACAAAAAGAGGGAGACAACAAGCCTTCGAATTTGCTAGCCTGTACTGCAAGGTGACAGCAGCGGCGCAGAGCTCTAGCTCAATAGCTTCAACGCGGGGTTTCAAGGATTTGCCGCGAGTGTCGCCGGAAAATCCACAAAACTCAATGCCTTCATCCATTGACCAGAAGGATTCTTAGGCCCACCACACACAGGTTGACCCGCGTGGTCTATTCGATATCTTTCTCTCTGGTTTGTGGGAAAAAAAAAAAAATCTCGACGGAGCTCAGTGAGATGCGTTTTTTCGGTACGCTCTTTGCTAATTTTTTCAATACAGACAAGATACTTATTTTTTTATGCAATCTACCTAACAGCCTGAAAAACTTTCGCGAAAGGCAAGATTATAGAGTCTGGCGAATGGCAGCCTCGCAGAAATGGCCATCAGACCGTCATCTTGTCCGTGTTCGCAATCGAGTGCCATCGAACTTACTACCTAAGTAGCTTTCTACTGCGGAGGCCAAAGAAGAAGAAAAAAAGGCTATTGGGCGGCTAACATCAGAAGTCAGCGTCAGGCGTTAGGCAAGAATTATTCTTCACGATCGAGAAGAGGGGAAAGGGAAAAAGCGAAGAAAAAGGAAAGAAATTCCTTTCATCCAAAGTGTTTCCTCGTGCATTACACTCTCTGCATGAAATGTTGTACTCTCTGCACGGACAGGTCGGTATAACTCCAGGTAATGGTAGCTTGATCAAAGAGGTGAATATCAATCTAAATCTTTCAGCGGAGTCGTCATGTCTACTGATTAAAAGGCTGGCCACGTCGTCTGAGCGCAACCACAACAAGCGGCGGATCAGTACGACAGAGCTCTCCGATCTTGTAATCGGAAAGGATTCAGAGCCAAATCAATGAGGGAAATGATACGAAGGTGAGATGAAACTAACAAAGAAATATAGAAGAATATGTTAATTGATCATCAAGATTATTCACAAGAGCGTCTCCTTGCACCATCAGGTTCTAATTACAAAGCTACCGCATTCTCACGCCAAACTCCAGGCCCCACCACCGATCGCTATGCCACATTGCACAAGAGAGGCTGATATTTACATGACGGTTATTTACATTCCGAGATGTTCTTTTTTTTTTTTAAAAAAAAAAAAAAAAAAAAAAAAAAAAAAAAAAAACGCATGGATACGCATCCCAGAGGAGTCTTTCAGCAGTCATACATACTTGACCTCGTATGACGCTTTTTTCCCTCCTTCTACTCCACTTTTTGCCTTACCGAATATTCAAGGAAAGTGGACGCCGAAGGGGGAGATATCCTGCGGGGAGATCACTCTGGAACCTCTGCGTACACTCAATCTTCGATCCCCTTCCTCGGAGCTAGATAAAGGGGCATTATAAGATATTATCCCCACTACCACCGCTTCCATTTTCTTATATTAACTTCTCACGTATATAGCTTCTTATTACAGCAGCGCGCTGATTCTTCGCATGTGCTCACAAACATCTTTTCTATATCTGATTTTATTATTATTATTGTGTTTTTCGGTTCCCAGACCTCTACTTCTTTTGATCAAAGGGAGCAATTGATGATGCTAAGCAGCCACCATTTTGATGATTCTTCTACGTCTAGTGGTCACCACTTTCAAGGGAACCTGTTCTAACCGACGCCACGCCACCTACGTACGAAGGCATTTTTTCAGTTTTTCCGCGATATAGTCGGCCCTCTGCGGGTTCATGGTGAGAAGTAAATATATTCGAACACCGTGATCCGGTATCCATCAGCTGAGCTTCCTTGTCAACTCGAGGTCTTGTGAATTCACCTCTCTTTTGACCTCTCAATTCGCCGGTACTGTTGCCCATTCCTGCTCTGCGAGTTTTTCACTGCCCAGACAGTATATGTAGAGAGAAAAAAAAGCGGAGTCCAAGGATTGCCCTTCATGTTTGCTACAGTCTTAGGTCGATTCTCAAGTTGACTGCAAACTGCGAACAATAGATGTACGGCTTTAACAAAACCGACACTCTTTTTGGCTGTCGAACTGAAAAAGAAAAAAAGAATTTTTCGTCATCCAGATTACTTCTGGAGCAATATTCTCTACATTCGACCCAATCTATAGCTACTGCTTGATATATTTTGCTATATATCACTGCTGATCCTTTCATCTTCCTCTACCTTGTCCCTTTTTATTTTATTATTATAATTCTTATTTTAAAACTTTCAAGTCGAGTTGCTCCATCCTCTGCCTCTGTAGTTTGACGATAAACCGTTCCAGAAAAAAAAAAAAAAAAAAAAAACTCCGACGCTACTTACTCTGTAAAAACAACGAAATAAAAAATAAGTAAAAAACAATTGTCTATATACATACAACAAATCATCTCCGTCTTTATAATATATATCATCGATCATCCATACTTATTCAATAATATCATTATTATCTTTTGTGTTATATCTATATCTTATATCACGGCCATTCTGCATTCCGAATGCTGAGCAAAGTTAAATAGAAGAGGTTCTTGTCTTGCCCCTCCCCGCTATCCACCGTTATCCATTCCCTACCGTCCGTGCCGTGCCGCCATCTAAGAGCCGGGGCAAAAAAAGCTCTGGTCCACATTTTTTTTTTTTTTGATTCTTTTTTCTGTCTTGCACCGCATTGACCGCCTCGAGTCCTTCCCTGTTCCAGAACCAGCAGATAAAAGCATCTTTTTTCCAGAGAGCCGCTTTACGCAACGCCCACACGATTTCTTATTCAGTTCTAGCGTCACAGTCTGATCTTTGGCGCTCTGAGTTTCTGGCTGCAGCTTCCTATTGCTCTGAAACAAAGAGACGGAAGTTTCATCTATCTTATCATCAAACGTCTCCAGGTCAGCTCCTCTCTAGAACCTTTTCCGTTCCATCTGCGCGATCCTCTGCCTCCAAAGCGCGAAATCACCATCCGCGAGTCGCTTTTCCCCGGCTGGTGGCCTCCACGCTTACAGCAAGCTCTACATTCAGAGCAGCAGAGCGTCGTCAATAACCTTTTGCTTCTTCTGCGGATTTTTGGAGACGAATTTTCTTGCACTCTGCGCCAGCGCAAATGGATCCAATAGACGGCATCAGAGCACACGTCATTGACGAGAACGGTGAGCTGAGAGAACGAGTCTTTGGCCGCACGAATTTCTGCAGAACCGAATATAATGCGGGATGCAAACGCAAGGCACCTACCGGACAGAGGGATAAAGGGCGGCCAGAGTACGGACTCCTCACGCAAACGTCGCAAACTCGTCGGTCATCCGGACGTTTTTCCAGCCAGAATACGAAGTAAATTGCAGCGAGATGTCGTATTTGTTGCGGTATGTGAAGATTTACCGCGCGCTCTGTTATCGACTGTCTCGGGTGTTTCATCGACTTCGGGTTCGCCGGATGGAAGAGATAGCTTACCAACTGGCGAATAGAAAACATTTTCAACAGAAAGCGCTCTGCTCGATCAAAGACATATATTTTACTAACGAGTGGTGTGTGGCTTATAATTAGGAGAACTACGTCGAGCTCCGGGTCTTAAACCTAGCGGTCTGCTGGAGACAGTTGCCCGCAAGACAGATTTCGGCTCCGATATACGTTGCGCAAAGGTTTTGTGGACGGGGAACAGGTGAAATTTGATCTCGATGGGCTAAACCCCGTACGCATTAGTGGACCCAAAGATGTGTCATAAGCATTTGTCTAATGAATTATTCAAGGATGATGATAAACTTCCGCCCCAGATAGTTGTCCTCACTCTAGGTTCCGGAAATTTAATGTTCCTATACGCCAAAGAATGTCGGGTCAGAGGTGGAATGGTGGTTTCTACCAAGAAGGTTGCCCAGGAAGGGTCGTACCTTCAGCAGCTTGGATCTCATTTGGCTATAGATCCTCAGTAAGTAGCCAATTCCATAGACGTTGAACCTTATCTTTCTATTACTATCGTTCTCCCTTTCCTTCTTTGAGATAAGAGTACATTTTGTGGATCACAACAATCTGTTCCGAATGTCTATCAGAATATTTGCTCTTTTTCCTTTCTTTCTAACTATCTGATGTATAGCTCCCGTGCTATAGCACTAGCATCTTGGGACGGATATATCCGGCTCTACTCTGTACGGAAACAGCTGAGATGAAGGAACAGGTGGAGAGTGGTCTCGAGTTGATGCCACTCGATAGCGTAAGCTCTCACCGTATTGCCTCGTCGGTCAATCTTCTCGAAGTCTAACTGTTTCCTTAAAATAAATCAAAGGATCATACGTTCAAAGTAAGTGGCACGATATGCTTTATGGAGTTTCTGTACCCAGAGGAGGAACAGAAAGGCCCGGTCATCTTACTTGTTTATCTTGTCGAGTAAGTATTTCCCTCTCTTCATCTTTTTTTTTTTTTTTAAAAAAAAAAAAAAAAAAAAAAAAGAATGAAAAAACAAAAAGGGGGAAGAGAAGATCATTCTAATAACAATTTAGTGCTCGAAAAAATTCTCGCCTACGAATCATTGAATGGACGGAGTCCAGACCTTTGGATACAGCGAGACAACATGGACAGGATGGTTAATGCTGCCTCGAGGTAATATATACTCCCTTCTCTCTGTCTCACCATTTTTCCGTTCCTGAAGAATTATATTGAAGCTTTTATCCAGACATCAGCGTGCCTCTCTTGATGATCCCTAGTAAAAGATGCACCTCTGTGATTCTTGTATGCGAATACATGATCTACATCGTCTCTGCAAACGACATAGTATCTGGAAATACTGTTTTGCCAGCTTTCCTGTCCGCTGGTGACTAGGAAACCAAGGACCTATAATGGTTTGTCCCCTAACCAAGGTTAATAATAGAGGGTTCTGATGGGTTTCTGGACAAAATAGAGAGCCTTATCACAGCTTGGTCGCGGCCTTTTCGAGCTCCATCGTACGCTTCTCATCATGACGATTTATTTCTGGTAAAAGAAATGGGGATTTATTCTACCTAGAGATCACGAGTGGCGGGCCGATAGCCATCGAAACAACCTCTGCGGTAGGCAATATTCAATGCAGAGTGGGGAAGGCTTTTGCAGCCTTGGATACGGACTATCTAGAGGCGATCTTCTCTGCGCCCCGGGAGAACTCGGCGACGGCAGAACAGTGCTGGTAAGTACAATCCCAACTTACAGACATTCCCACATAAGCCATCTCTTACAAGAAATACCCGTTATTCAGTATTCACTTTATGGCCTTCGCGATTCTAACCGCTCCATAGCTCAAAGCAGATTGCTTTAGGTGCCTTCAGCTTCTACCCAACTGGTCGCAGATTACGGATTTTGAGCTTGTCACTCTTAAAGGTCCAGACGAGTTTCATTCCATGTCCTGTAGAGACAGAGTCTTTGCATGCACAGGTCGTGATAACTATGGCGCTGTCTCGGAAATAAGATATGGAAAGAGGCCCTAGCAACAGATACAATTGATTACATGGTATTTCCAAACCGCATGTGGCTATTCTCTTCGCGCCGCATTCACTACGTCGTTACTTCTGCACTCATGGAAACCGAATACCTGAAGATCCAGTACTCAAACCCCAAGCATGACAAACAGTTGACCACTGTTCAAGATATGGAGGCCGTAAATGCCCTGAGCATCGGCTTGTCCAAAGAAGTAACTCTAGCAGCTAGTTGCTGGAGAACAAAATCATTCAGGTCACGAGACGAGGCGTGTATCTCTCTCACGCAATAGGTTCGAGGGATGAGTGATGAAAAAGGGTACTTGATGACGAAGGAGATATGTTATGGCTGCTGTCCGAAACAATGTGTAGTATTGATTCGCCGAGGAATTGAAGAGTTACGCGTTGAGATGGAACAATATTTGACGAACCGGGGTATGTTTAATAGCTTACTAGCTGACAACCCTCCAAATCCTACGGCTAACCTAAATATAGACATCCACTACTAAGTCGTATCGGTGAATCGATGATTCTGCCTAGCGAGCCTTCTTTCGTTGAGATTTTAGAACTGTAAGGAAGTTATTAAAGTTCTTTGGTTAAAGGAGGGTAGGAGGTTAACGCAACAGGGCCATATCCCAGGAATGGTATACACCTCGCTCTTGTGGGATGCACAATTCTGAAGTCGTCATATCCCAGCTAAATACTGCGCATTATGCGGGCTTACGGTATATCGGCGCATTCATGAGTAAGTAATCCCTTCATACAGGACCCAAGATCCTCTTGCGATTGCTGATCTAGTGCTTCTCCTAGTCGAGCCTCCCATGCATATGGATGAGGAAACTGCAAACTTGTGCGAATCTGCAGTGATATTATCGAACAATAACGTGCAAAAGCTAGTCCTCGGATTACGCAACGGTATGATCATGAGTCAAGACATACGGTGGAATGAAGAATGTAAATACACCCTTTCCCTAGCGATGGAAGATGTTGCCAAAGGGCATATTTACTAACCTTTAAATATTTTGAAGTCGAACTCGAGATCTCTCCTAATCCTGCCTACTTTCAGATTGGAAAGATTGTTGTGCGACTCGTTCAGAAGGACGATCTACCGAACAAAGCGCTGGCCCACTCTAACAATGAGCTTTATGAATTGGAGCTGGATAGTGATGATGTGAAGATATCCCAAGTTGTCTTCACGACCGACATCCAGGGCCAGGTACTGCCTGAGGCTAGTAACTAGAGAAAACACCGATAATATTTGATTTTTTGTCAACTGACGTTCGATTTCGTTTCACAGCCTATAATAGAGGCTGTCGCCTACTTCGATAACGAAGTGAACTTCGAGCCGTTCACTGAGTCGATTCTATGTCTCACCAAAACCGGTACGATCATAGCAGCAATTAGTCGCCTCGATGGCGTGTGTAAAAGGAGCATGCCGTTAAACGAAACACCGCGGAAGTTACTATACTACGATCCACTGGACTTGCTTGTTGTAGCCTGTTGGAAATCAGGGCCTATGGATTCAACCGGCATCAGCCGTTCGCCCACAGGAGGGAGGGGACCCAGGGGCCTTCAACCGCCAACGTCAACCCTCAAATTTGTCAACCCACGGAGTGGTGACTCCACGACCGAACGAGACCTGAAAGACTGCACGAAGGCTGAACTCATTTTTCCCAAGACACGCGAGAGGATTTATGCTCTTGAAAGTGAGTCTAGAACATATTGCTTCCGCTTTAGAAGAGCATGAGTTTGCTTGTAAACTTGCGCTAATGTTTATGTTATCTATAAAATTAAGATTGGGAAGTCAAGCAAGATGCGAGGTCTTATAGATTCATCCTCGTGGGTACTGGCTTCGTAAATGCGAGCGGTCCGCCCACGATGAAAGGGCGCCTCCTCGTCCTTACAATCTCTAAGTCACAGCGGATACCGGAGTTGGACGCCGGAGATACAAGTGCGGAGATGGAGGTCCAAGTCCGCAAGAAGTATCAATTCCCCTGCGAAGGGCCGGTTACTGCGATTGCTGGATTCGGTGACAGGTATATCTCATGTACTTTTTTTTTTTTTTTTTTCAAAGGCGATATTCAAGATTGATTGAAGTCACAGCTAACATCCAAAACAGTTCTCTGGTATATGCGGCAGGAAAGGTCTTGTGTATGAAAACACTTAACATGACCACTAGGAAGTGAGTGTCCATTGCCCTTTCTTTTTCTCTTCATCTTCTTTGTTTTCGGGGGCTTGAGTTGGCCTTAAGACTTCCCGGACTCGGATCCATTGATTGCAGAACTAAAGAGTTTCAGTGATAGGTGGGAAGATTACATCGAGTACAGTCTCCGAAGCGAAGCCATGCATATAACCGTGAACGAACCTTACGTGACCGTGTCCTGCAGAGAAGACTCGCTGGTTGTCTTCAAGGTCGAGAACGGCGCCTTTACGATGTTCTGCAGGTATGGAACACCATCATTCACCCCGGCTTTCTATAACTACCTTTCCCAAGGATTGCAACCCTGGTATGTTCTAACCGTTTACCCTAGTGATTCTGAATCAAGAAGCGGCTTCAGCCATATACCGATAAGCGACGACCTATTCCTTGTATCTGATAAGGATGTTGCGGTGCAAGGTGTGGCAACCGCCAAGTAAGTGTAAAAGCTTGATTCCCTGTTGTCTTCACTTTTCTTTTCGTTTCCTTTTTTTTTTTTTTAGGAGAGAAAAGGAAAAGAAAGAAGAATTCAGCTGAGACTGATACTCAACCTTCGTACAGTTCGGAGAACGAAAGGAGACATGTCGATGGTCTTCGAAACCGAAATGCTCAGCTCCATCTGCAAGTTTAAACCGGCCAAGTCCGTAACTCTGGCACAACCCAAACGCCTCCTCCTCGTACAGCCCACCCCCCGGGTTAGCCCCTTCGATAAGGATATCATCGGCGCCGGTGTTGATGGGGCGATATACCACTTCACTCTCCTCACGCTCGACGCCCTGCACCTCTCAAAGTCGTGCAGGCGATCTACTACAGCTGCAACTTTATTCAAGGAAGCGGCAGCAGCGGCAGCGATAAAGGGTGGGAAAGGAGCAGGCACGTGGTTATTACCAACAGATATTGGCGGGGAGGAGTTGGCGCCGCAGGATAGAAACGTGAGTGGTGATGTCCTGGTGACAGTATACAGACGGGGGGAAAGTTGGTTTAGGGGGGCGATCGGACCAGAGGGGACGGAAGCGTACAATGTTCTCAGGGAGCTCGCGGCGCCGTTATTGGGGCCGGAGGCTGCGGCGGACCCTGTGCCGGCTATAAGGCATTATATCAAGCAATTGCTGCTGAGCACTGTTACGCTATGACCTTTACTCTTTCCTTTTCATGCCCCTCCTCATTTTTACTCCCGGTATTATTGCTATATTCTTTTTATTGATGCTAGTAAGTATAACGAGCACTTCTTCCTAGGTGTCTGATATTAAGCATTCTTCTTTTCTTTCATTATTATATCCTCTTTTTGAATAGTAAGGAAATGATATAAGATATATATATACACACACGCAAGTGAATGCTTTGTTTTATTTCCGCGAAAGATAGTTAGATGATTTTTACGGATCTATGCGTTGAAGGACGGCGATAATGTAGGCCGTGCATGAGATAGAGGCGAGATTAAAAAGTTTAAAAAATTACTACCCTAACGCGAACGCAACACTTTCACGATTCGACAACACGTCGCATGATATCGTCTTACATCGCTCGCTCTCTCTAGTCCGGTATTTTGATGTCGTATTGTAAAATATTCTTTTCCTCAAGAGAACGGGTTGGTCATAATGATATTGTCTTGGAGCATTGCGGTTTTATTTACTTTTGTCGCCATTTTTATATACTACTATTTGAAAGACAAGAGACCTTTTTAATTTACCGGTACCTTGGCGGAGGTAATGTTTTCTTTCACTTTTTCTTCCGGCGGAGAATGCGGAGTGTGAAGTGTACATGTGTTCCTTGGGGGGTTTCTTTACGACCTTTTGGGATTCAGACTCGAACATGGGTTCACAAACTTTCGCGGCTGGGCGCAATTCTAGAGTACAATAATATCTAGGCGTTTTAAATTTTTCGTGGAGGTTCATCATGATCGTGAAGGCTGGAGACAAGGAGGTTTTATATTTATTATTGTTAAAACTGTACACGTTCTACTTAAATTTCCCTTTGCTGGGATCAAGTCTAAGAAACGAATAGTCATGGTGTTTCCAATGTTTATAGAGAAGTTTTGGATAATTGGGAAGGTTAATTATCATTGAAAAGTAAAAGTACACAGTCGGTAGGGTAGTAAAGAGAGATCTGAATGATGAAGCCATCATAACTCTACTCTTTCCGACAGAATGGCAAAGGAGCACTATATGCGCCCGAAAGATCTTTTTTTCAAAATATACAATTGTTATATACCTCTTTCTTTGTATGAAATTGTAAAATATTTCCCGTCTAGCCCGATAATACCAAAAACTATAAAATTACAAAGGGAAAGGATGAAGGTAACGACGGTATATGTGAGAGAGAAACAAAAAATAGCTAAAAGAATAATAAAAAAGGATAGAACTCCACCCAGTGAAAGTGACAAAGAAAAAAGCAAAAGTGGTTACAAATGATTGTAGGATCTCGATTCGCATGGATCGAGGTGGTGAGGTGAGGTTGATAATTTAAAAAGAGAGGATAACCAAAGGCTATGAAGGTAGAAAAGGATAGGTAAATAGATTATAGAGGAACTCCCCAGAAGGAACACGTTAAATGAGTGACGTATCGGTTGGATGGTGTTTTCGGATAAAAAGCAACAAAAGGAATAGAAACACAAATTAAGAACAATCAAGGAAATAATGTACAAATTTTTAGTTTAGTAAGTGGATATTAGAAATTACAGAGACTCTCCACGAACTCTGACCGGAAATCTCGATCTGAAGTTAGGAGGTACTCTCCGCCTTTGTCTAGCGAATATCAGGTTAATTGGGATTGCAGTATTGGTCGTGGCCTGGCCTGGTATACCAAATTGATCTGTGTAGTAGAACGTGCTTGCTCTTGAGATAACAGAAGGCGCTGGCGAGAAGACGGGCGACGCAGGAGGCGACGATGCGGTGTCGTAAGAGTAATTCGAATCCACCGCGGACATTGTAGAATGCCGGTTTATGTGGTCTGAAGCACTCGAAAGACGGTTAACATTTTCGAGTGCGGCGGCGGCGGCAGCGATGGCGGCCGCTGCTTCTGCTGCTGAGATGGAAGGACCACCGTGGTGGTGAGATGACGAGACCGAAGGCGAATCCATTTGTGTAAGGTGTAGCTGAAATGCCTGGTCCTCGTCGACTTCCAGGAGCGGCGGTGAAGGTGACGGGGAGGGTATATGAGCGAGAGCGCTAATGGTAAGGACGTTGGCGGGGACGGGTTGAGGAGAAGATGAGGAAGGGAGGGAAGCCGCAGAAGACGACGAGGAGGAAGTAAGGGTCGAAGATAAGGAAGCCGTCGAAGAGGATGAATGGAGGAAGCTTAATCGCGATCCGATGGAGAAGCCGAAGGCTTTTAAGACTTAAGCTTGGTTTTGGCATTTTTGCGAACGGCCCTACTTTTAAAAGCCAGTGCCGTAAAAAAAAATATATATCAAAACGAATTTTTTTCGTATATGCGCTAAATTGTCTTCAGGCACGGGCAGGAATCCAACAGTCAGTTACACATATTCTCCGTAATGATGATAAGGGGGAATCCCAGAAGATTGCAACCACATGCAGTCCCTCTGGAGGAAAAGGTGGCTAACCAAACATGGAATCAAAAAAAGTAATGCGACACTTACCTTGAACAAAGGCAAAAAGCAAATTGCCAGGTCCAGAAGTCGAAACGGAAAATTCGATTACGTAGTCGACCCTTGGAGGGTGGTGTTTATTTCGGAGGCTAGGGCACCGAACCGGTATAGAAGGGAAAAAAAAAAACGGAAACAATGAAGGAAAGAGGGTGGAGAAGTAATGCCAGGATGGCCAAATTTCCTTTGCAAAACGATTTCTCTAAACGCGCGCAATTCCGAGGGGAGACAACAGTCGGCAAGTCGTCAATGCGTTAAAATGCGAAATAGATGAGAATCAAAGGGAAAGAAAAAATAGAAAAGAAACGAAAACGAATAGTGAAAACGATGGGGAAAAAAAGATAAGTACGGGTCGATTCCCTGATGAAGAACAAGAATATCGAGAAAAGGTGGGAGACTAGAGAGAACCCGGGAGAAAGGTTTTAAAAAAGTTGACCAAGGGTTGGGTATTAAAAAAAAAAAAAAAAAAAATTCTGACAGAAGGCTTCCAGAATACTACTCCCCTTCCCAAACGAATGCGAACTTGGTCTTAGAAAATTCTTTCGACGAATCTTTCGATTCCCCGGTCTTTTCCCTTTGGGGTGCTGACGTCCTTAAACCCGCGGCTGAAGTTGGAAGAAAATCCGGGCTAATGCAAGGGCATGCAGCGTGGCCTTGAAATAGAAACCGGTCGAGGCAGTGGAGCGGAAAGGCAGCAGCACGCCGTTCGCGATACACTTTTATAAAGAGTTGATGATGACGATTTTCTTTTCCCTCAAGATTCGAAGAAAAAGGTCGGTAACAGTGTCACTCTGAATTTCCTCTTCTTCTTCTTCTTCTTCTTCTTTCTTGCCCCTTTTGCTTCTTCCTCTTGGCGCTGCCGAAGTATCCGTCTTTTATCCTTTCTTTTCTGTTCCTGTCTTACGTCCTTTATGCTTGTTGTTCCGTTTTCGCGTCGAGTGTTCCGGATCCGTGTCAGGGAAAGGAGATTCCCGCGGGTTTCCGAACCAAACGATATATCAAAAGAGGCGCGAGGAATTCCCTTTGGCGATTCTACTTAACAGCTCCGTGTTTAGTTGACAAGCCGCCGGTTTCGATGATTCATGATACGAACGCTGATTGTCGTTCGTTCGTTTGAATGTCGCGATGGGTCGAATGATTGAGGGATAAGATGGTCGTCTCCCGCGTCCCTCTCCCTTCGAGTTTGTCGAACAGACTTGTCACAACGGTCACAAAGTTGGAGACGAAAGTAATTTCAGGGAGAGGGGGCAGTTAAAAGGAACAGAGAAAAATAATAAATAAATAATAATAATAATAATAATAATAAATAATGGTGTAATAATTAAAAAAAAAATAATAAAATAAAATAAATAAATAAAATATTATTATTATTATTAGTATTATTATTAGGGAGGGAGCGATTTTTTTGTCCTTTTGGTAAGGCGTGTCGGGGGGTGGCTTTTTCACTTTTTTAGTGTCCCACACCACCACCCCAAAGTTCCCCCCCTAATACTTTATTATTACCTACTAGTAACTACCATCCACATCCACTAACTACATCACCTCTCCCCCGTCCAATAGCAATCCATTATTGCCTTCAACAATCACGCACTATAGCTAGCTGCCTTCAATTATATTATTATTATTATTATTACTTATTGTTTTCATCATTGTCAATCGACTATTTCTAATCACACCTTGGAAACAAAAATCCAGGAATTAGTTTTTTTTTTATTATTATTATTGTCGTTGTTTTATATTATTATTATTATTATTATTATTATTATTTATTTCTGCTATGGTCGAATCCGTTACAGAAGTGGGTGTTGCAAATTTGTGCGGGTCAAAATGAAGAGAGAGAGAGAGAGCCCCGTAGGGATAAGGATTGTTGTGATCCTTGGAGATATTTTCTCCGGCCCTTGCCGCGATTTTGAGAATATAATACTGCCTATCAATTGATATTATTACCGTGGTCGTATCTTTTTTAAAATATTCCGTGCCACAATCACCAGACGCCATCTCCGAAAAGATACCTCTAGGGGACTTCGCCAGGGTAATACCTGGAAGGAAAACGAATGGAGATAAGTAGGTAGATAAAGAGGAGAGGGAGATGGGGATGAAGATATCTAGAAAGACGGATTGTTTTAGAGGCGAAGTGGGCTGTCTTTCAATCTTCAAAACAAAGGGTATCCACAGTGCACACCTTCTCTTCTTCTCACTCCTTTATTGTTCAATTTTGCAATTGTCTCCTTCCAGATGGTAACTTTTCTAACTTTAGTTTCTCATGGGTGGCCCCCTTGTTCTGCCTATAGCGAAATAAAATAAAATAAAAATCATACGAAGAAGGAAGACGAGGTTTGTTTGATTGATTGAGAAGATAAGAGCAGAACGGAATAAGGACCCGTTCAACTTCCAGGGATTCTTCACGATAAAGAGAAGGAGGCGGTAACTTCCCCTCTTCAATGATTCAGCAGTCTTGTGGCAATGCCTTCCAGCAAGAGGAGTCTTTTAGGTCTTTCCAATTCATCAGGTTTGAAATTCTGATTCATCACGCTTGGAGAAAAGGAAAGGGACAAAAAAAACAGGTCATTGTTCACGGACGACGGTCGAGGGATGTTTTAATTAAAATTAAAAAAGTGACCCAAAAGAGCACACGCTAACCCCAATATAATTCGAGATCTAGGTCCCTTCGAGATCTGCCTCATTTGGTCTCCAGTTGGCTCAAAAAACGAGCGAATAGCGGGCGAGAAGAGGTCGCCGCAAGAGAAATTAAAGCCCACACTGAAGCCCCCCGGAATTTGAGGGCGTTGTTATTAAAGTCGGGAAACGAACTAATATCGAAAGGACCTGAAAAAACGTGCAGATCCCCCCATCATACTGCAGCTCGGAAAGGACGCAGCCAGAGTAAAACGTCGAGTTGGATGGAGAAAAAGAAATTGCCAATATTGACATTCGACTGACCAATACAAAGCCTTGAGGGGCGATGGAGGATTGGGGGATTGAGGCTTAAGCCGGCTTGAAAAAAAAAAAAAAAAAAAAAAAAAAAAAGCCATGAGAGACACGCGTCGGAGTTGCGGATGTCAAAACTGACGCCGCTAAACACCGGCGGTGCGATGCGGGAATAAACCGCCCACACGGCTTCTCCCAAATGTCGCGAACTCTTTCAGTGCGTAAATGAAGGCTGCCACTCGTCTTCTGCTGAGGCTTAATGATGCGCAAGACCAATGCCCTCTTCCATCTTAGCGATCTTCAACAGCAAATATTCCTTCTCTTTCTGTTGGACCCCTCTCAGCGGGTAGGGAAATAATGGATAATATTATTCCTGCTATCTATACTCGCCAAAGTATTATTACTGTCGCCATCGCCTTACTGCATTATGAATGAAAACCTGGGTTGTTAAAGTTCAGAACGTAAGGCTACGACAATTTCTAGTTCTGATAAATATTTCGGTGTTTATCTTCATCTTTAACCCTGGTGAGCCTTGATTTCTGATTGAATATACAGAATATTTAATTAATTTAATCATCTACAGAAGCGAGGTTTAAAATTTTCTTCTGCTTTACTAATTTAACGAGCGAAGATAGAGGAGATGAAGAAAGATCGAGAAGAGTTAAAGAACATTGGCTGATCATTTTTCGTTTCTGTTGAGCAAGCCTCTATCACATTTTCTTGACTTTTAATTTAGGTACAATAACCGAACAATAACAATACTAAGTATTTAATAAAACTGTTCGCTTTTATTCTCCAATCGTCAGGCGAAGTCACCGTTAAAGCTAAAATCGGATCTCGATTTCGCTTATTGGCACGACACGTCGAGATGGTTGAGACATAAGGCTGCAAGGCTTGAGGCCTTTACAGGGATTATTATTATAGAGAATCTTGTTCTTTTCATTTATTTTTTGGAATTGCGTTTCTCCGTTCGTCCTCTTTCGATGCTAGAGAAGACCTGCTGTCGCTATACTTGACGATATCCACTTGCCAGGCTTGTTTGCGATCTAGTTCGTTTGGAAATCGGAGTGTCATCATCCGACACTGCTGGCGATTGTGACGACAGTGGAACTTGTCTTCTGGAAGGTAAAGGGATTTTGGTGCTCTTGGCTGCTGTTACTCCGGCAGAAGTTATTGACGTATCTATAGCCTTCTTTTGCTGAGCTCCCCCCGACCGGGTGTTCTTGCCAGTTGTGCAGTCCGGTTGAGTCGCCTTTCGCTTCGAGATCGCTGGCTTCGTGGTCTTTTGAGTAGCAGGGAGCTTCTCTGGTAGCAATATCATTTTTCCGCTTATGGCATCCTTTGAGGTTGAAGCCTTACCAACCGATGGCTCGGCAGCTTTATTGCCTGCAGGGTGCTTTGTTGCTAGAGTGTTTCCTTTCGCTTTGCGTGCTATCGGGTTGGAGGCCTAGGCGATAGCGTATGCTTCCTGTCAGGATTACTACCATTTCTCTCGCTAGGCTCGTCTATGACCTTCTTTTCTTGTCCCGATTTTGGTTCTGTCGGCTTCCGCACGGTTTTCAAATGCGGCGACGGAACCTCTTTCGTAGCCTGCCTTAAGGAATTCGTGTTTCTATACGGATGATCCACTGCCCATCTACCCTCCGATTCGTCAGCCTTTAATCCTGGAATTGGCGCGATTTTGTTGTGCCGCACAAATTCACGCGAGTCCCACTCCGAACCAGCGACATACGTTCCTGGGGTGAGGTCGCGGCCGGTCATGCGCTTCAATTCTTCTCTGACGACTGCGGAGCTGTTGAAAAAGGTGAGGTGGACCTGAATAAGCATCCTCTTGGTCAGCTTACTGCCAGTCTAATTTTGTGAACTTGGGTATGTTGGATGTGGAGGAAACTTACACCTTCGACACTGTCCGCTCCTCCAAATAGGAGGCCAACAACGGGTGCGGGAACAGGTACAAGCGGCATCTGCTCTTCCCAGTTAGCCATTCCCTTCCTCGTTGGAGCTTTGAGTATGAAAGCTCCTCTGCAATACAAGGAAAAAAAAAAAAAAAAAAAAACAAATAGTTAGCCGGAGGGCATCATAAAAATCAGGATAAGAAAAAAAAAAAACTTACGAATCACCACTTTGAGAGAACCAAGGCTCACTTCCCGCCGTGGCAATTTGACATTGGACCTCCCAATAATACTGGTGAACACGACCGGTACCCGTCGTTTCCTTGTCGTCGTTACTGACGTGGAGTCGGACATCCGCATTTGATGATATTATTGTGCCTTTCGTCAAACCTGTCGATCTTCCAACCTTGAGAACTTTAGCTCCTAGGGTTGGCTTGGCCCAGCCGTCGGCTTCTAAACGGTATCGTGCTGCGTGGGCGTTGTCGGGACCTAAATAGGTGAAAGTGTTCCGCCCGATTCGACCTAAAAGGTTGTTAGAAAAGAGATTAAAAAAATAGCATCGATGGAGATTGTTATGATATGACAATGCATCATGGAGCAAGAAAGCGCTGAGCTCCATGAACGAGATATTTACTCACCAGGATCTGGCCTGATCAGCGCAAGATCTATCAGACAACGCTCGTCATTAACGCGACGGCGATTTCTCCACGCCGATGCCACTATCTCACCGAAATATATCGTTTTCGCCTCCCGATATTTCTCTATATCGTCCTCGATTTTGATCAACTCCTTTTCAATTCTGATGCTGTAGCTTTGTCACGGTAATCAACGCTTCTATAAAATTCACCCGTGATGCCCAGTCTGTGGTGCTCTACGCCGTCCAGGTTACTTTGAAAGTCTACTATCGCCGGAGCAACGACTCTCTGCCTATTCTTTACGCCGTCTATAACCGGCCGACTAAGCTCTACGTCTGTGTTTACGACGTGAAACGCGGTAAGGACGTATTGCTCTCCGGTTTCGTCGTCAACGAGGTAGCCGCCTAAAGTTCCGCAGCTGTCGTCGTCGTCCCCGTGGCTGATGGATTCGCCGATGTTCGGACGTTTATGGTAGTCTGTTAAGACACCCTCGGTGCTCGACGGAACGGGGAGGTGGGAGATGTACCGAAGGCCGTAATGGAACCCGCGGTCGATGCGGTTGTAGCTGCAGTACCGGTCCGTCTTGATGATGCTGTCGCGGAACTCGGTGAAATAATTCGCTTCGGATTTTGTTGCTTTTTTGGTAGCAGTGGCTGTAGCCTTCGGTTGTTTGAGCAGCGAAGGCTCCTGGAGGCTGCCTTTTCTCAGCGTTGTTATATGCGCACGTAGCGAGGGTGGTGATGAATTCGGTCGTACGGTTCGCGAAGGGGGTGTTTGCGGCGGAGGAATGTTCTCTTTGTCCGAATAACCGCTGGGAACGTATGCTGGCGTTGGGAACTCGAGTGGCTCATTTTCTTCGTTCTCGTCGTATATTTCGAAAGGCAGACCAGCGCGCGGGAACTCGAAGAGGCTTTCGTTCGAGCTTATATGGGCATCATTTCCTGACCTGATCGTGACTTCGGGAGCGGCATCGTCGTCTTCATCTTCAGCAGGGTACACCAGATCGTTATCGTGATCGGAGTCAAACACTGACCCATCATCTCCTGCCGGAAAGTGTACGAACATGGAAGCATCAGGATCGGCCAGAACGTCATCGATGTCGTCATATACATCATAGGGTGTATACTCGACATGCTCGGGATCATTGGCGGATAGGGCTTTGATATCTACTTCAGTATCATATTCCTTCGCGTCATTGTGGATTGATGTATACTCCGCAGTGGTTTCGCGATCACTTAGGGATGCCCCGTCCTCGAAATGCTCTTCTGCCTCGCTTGATAACCGACCGCCAGTCGACCTAGCGATGCTCGATGGCGCATGGTTGTACAACGAAGCATTAAAACCGCGGACCTCTGGTGCATTTTCGAAGACCTCACCGAAATCCTCAAACACTGCCTCGAACCTCGGTCTCCGCCCGAGCAAAGCTGACATACGATTTCTGATCTTCCTGCCGGCATTTCTCATACCGTATAACGTCGGCGTACCCCTCTGCACTATAACATCGAGGTGCCTCCCGTACGCATATCCCGAGACGATACCTCGCACATCGTGTAGTAACTTCTTCAGATGCTCGCAGTCGCTCATGAGGTATAGACAGGCACCGTTCTGTCCGTCTCTCATCGAAGAAAAACACGCAAACTCGCAGAAGAGGAGAGCATATCCGCAGTTCTGGTATTTTTCTTCTGTTCGGAGGAGATTCAGGACGTCCAGCCGGACTTCATCGAAGCAGTGTTTCGCGCGTTGGATGTACGGGTTTGACTCGAGGTCCGGAGGGATCAGGCAGAGCTGGTTGTACAGCTTCTCCTCTTCGGCGACGAGGTATGTCGCTGCTCTGTCATCCGGTTCGAGTCCGAAATGCTCGTGTAGCCGCCTTGAAGGTCGGAAATCGTCATGGGTGTATGGGACTCGTTCCCATTCGTTGTTCGGTACCTTTGATTTAGGGCGCTTGGAAAACATGGAGACTGGGGAGTCAAGTTCGTCATTGTCTTCTCGTAGCTTTTTGGTACGTAGATGAGTCCTTAGACTGGGTCGCTGATCGTACAAAGGCTCTTCGCTCTCTTCTGCGTCTCCGTCTTCTATGTCAACAGGTATGTCTTCCACTTCCACTTGCTCTGTTTCCTCTTTGCTTCCTTTCTCTTTGGCTTCGTGCGTATTCTTCCGTTGAACTTCGCCGGACCGTACCGCGCGCAGCTCTGCGCGGATGTCCCTGTTCATGCGAGTCGTAGAGCGACATAGAGGCGAGCGTGGACCACTGCCGCCATTAAAACCGTTAAGCGGTGTTCGTCCGCTACCGCTAGGCCCCGCCGTCGTCGGACCTGAGATATTTAAAGGAATACCGCCGCTATTTCTTTATCGCCATTGCGACCCGGCCTCTTGCTCCTCATTCCAACTATTTTAGAATAAGAAAAACGAATTCGAAATTTTCCAATGCTCTGCAGAATCTAGGGAAAGTAGAAAGTGCCCAAGGATATAGTCGAAGATGAATGTTTATGTATAAAAACGAGAGTACAAATAAAAAAATAATCACCCAAAATAAATTACATTCTGATAGAGTATGGTGCTGGTTGGTCGGTCTATATCACGATCCTAACGATCGTAAAACATGTTCAATATTTATTTGAGGATAATCGTGTTTGACGGCAGATGTCGAGTTTCCATAGAAAAGTTCAAATGCTGAAACAACTGCATGCGCAAACCAGGTTGTATTCAATATCTTCAATATCAAGTTTTCGAAGCCGATTTTTGTTTCATAGAGTACTGTTCGCCTTTGCCTTCATTGAGTGGGTTTCAGGGCTCAACGTATAATGTATTATTGGCAAAACGTGATTGCATCTGTTTCCTTCGTGACACCCTGGAGAAACTGCAATCTGATGGATGTGCAAGCGACCACGTAAAAAACCAGGTATATCGCCAAAACTCGCATGGCAGATAGACTGCACAGTCTAGTCATCAGAGTACATACTGGACTATATGTAGCCATAATGTCTACCATATTGTCAATGTTGAAGCCTCGCAGCAAATTCGTATGTAGCAAAAATAGTATACCGCCTTTCGTATTATACTTAGTGTTGAATGTAACCTATTTACTACTAGTAGTTGTTAAAATAGGAGCCTCTAAAATACTTAAATAAGATTGATACAAAAAAAAAAATAAAAAAAAAACTCCCCCCGAATAATGTCCTAAAATTGAAAATTATGAAGCAATCCGAGCGATGATAGAGGAAAAAAAGAAATGGAAATTAATGGTAATCATGTGGACTTTTGACGCCGTTATTTGACAATGTCTTGAAAATCATTTTTGCGAATTTTAACGCGATATATCATGCTTTTGGTATGACTTTACGGGCTGGGGCCACTGCCGCTAGGTAAGCTTCCTTCGTGGAACGACAGCCTCTTAGGCTCGCCACCACCACCGCCGCGCTTAGCGACGTCGGGTCCCATCGAGTGCCGCTTTGGATTAACCTTCAGCGATGACCTCCTAGATACGCTGGGCGTCGAGTGAGAGCTCTCCGGCAAATCGTCCCTGGGATCGGCATCCGCAGCAGCGGACTCGCCCGCTTCTTCGCCGGCTCCCGCGGACCTACGGGACCCGATATCGACGACGAAGCCATGCTGCTCATGCCAAACTCGGGCTGCTCCGGCGCGTTCGAGCTCCGCGACCGGCTGCGGTTCCTCCTGCTGCTCGTGGTCATGGTCATCACGGGACTACCGCCGACCCACTGACCGCGGCTCGTCCGGCCCTCATCGGCGTGTTACCGCCCGAAGGGGTCGTCGCGCCCATTACTACACCCGTGCTCGTCATCGGCGGTAGGTGGCCGTCTCGTCTAAAGCGGTTTTGATGGCGTCGACTTCCCGCAC
This sequence comes from Pezizomycotina sp. ARF18, assembly GCA_002224055.1. Lineage (NCBI taxonomy): Eukaryota > Fungi > Ascomycota > Pezizomycotina sp. ARF18. The sequence continues at coordinate 126,759 of AZLU01000064.1, read as the reverse complement.
CCGCCGCTCGTTTTCTTTCTCCCAGTATTCGGTCCTGTACAGCTCCCAACCTTCGCGGAAGTCAGCGGAGAAGTTCTTTGCGAGGATTACGAGCTTGACGTGCGCTCCCGAAGGGAGGAAGTCGTCCGGGTCGTACTGGTACGTCGGCTCCGCGTTCCTTGAAAGCGACTGCGACCGCGACCGGCCCCCTAGTCCTGCACCGGCACTCGTTATCGAAGATAGAACGGTGAGTGGGTCGGCTGTTATTCGTACTGGACGTGAGCGCGTGCGGCATGAGCAGCTCCACGGCGCTCTGCAGCGGCGGCGTAGGTCGGCGCAATAGGCTCGCCGCGGAATTCTGCCGCGACCTCCCGCCGCCCGTCAGCGAAGGCGTATGCGCGTGCCCGCCCACCCGGAACTGCAGCTGCTCCGTCGGTAGCTTCTTTATCCCCAACCCGTACCTCCAACCCAACGGATGCTTCGGTACGAAAACCTCCTTCCAACCCTCCATCCTCTCTTTAAACCCTCCTTTAACGATGACCAGCTTCACGTTGAAATTTCGGAGACCTTTGTTTCGCGTTCGTGATGAACCGCCGCGGCCATATCATCGTCTTCGCGTACAGCCCGCTCATCCAGAATAGTAATGCCGTAACGATACCTCCTAGTAAACCTAACTTCTGGAACGTCGAGACGAACGAGTACGGCGAAGGGCCGACGACGTATACGGCGTAGAAGAAGTAGGACGTCCATAGCGTAAGTATCAGCAGGAAACGGTGTACTTTCTCTTGCGGAGGAGTAGTTTCAGGTACTGCGAGCGCAGGGAGGCTTCGAGGATCAGGAGGTTCAGGTAAATCGTCGGCGGGATGTGGGGTGCGTTTCGAGCGGGTTTTTGGAGGGGCCGGAGCCGTGCCCGGTGCGTGGCTGGCTGTGGCAGAGGATGGAGGTTGTTGTTGGGAGGTAGCGGACGGTGGTGAAGGCGGGGGAGTAGCACCTGTTGTCGTTATCGACGGTTGCTGGACCTGCGCCGAGGCATTCTGCGCTGTTTGGGAGGTTGGGTCAGGGTGGCCTTTGATGAGCTGGTCTATTGCTGATGCTGGAGAGGGACGAGTCGGAGGCGTGGGAGAGCTGCCAGAGGAGGACAAGGAAGCGGCGGCGGCGGCAGCAGCAGCAGCAGCAGAAGCGGAGGATGAGGAGGAGCGGGTACGATGGGACCGTGGAGATAGAGTCGTTTTCTGTTCGGGTGTCGCCGTCATCGTGACCCTCGTCCCATCAAAAGTGGTCCCGGCGGAAAGGGTCGTTTGAGAATTCTGGGAGAGTTTTTTTTTGGAGATGTGTAAATTTCGTAAAAAACACTTATTAAAGGGACCAAGCAAATGCTAACCACCGGATAAATTACAGCAAAAAAAAAAAAAAAAAAAAAAAAAAAAAAACCTATCTCCTATCTCTTCCTCTCAGTAATCAGATCGAAGATAGTCTTGTCCTCTCTTTCCTACATCCAAGGTCTTTCTCTATGTCGCAAATTCGAAAAAGTACTACAGCGCTTGTACAAATAAAGAGGCTGATAGAACGGTGAACAGCTGACCAAAAACGACGACGCCGGAAAAGGACCCTAAGCCAAGTAAGCGCCTAAATCATGTCGCGAAAGAGGATAACGGTGTATATAATGCAAGAAAGAAGGAACAAAGAAGCGGTGAGATATTTTAACAACAGAAAGATTGCAGTAAGAGGCCAACAATCCAATTGTCAAGCGAGATCGGGGGACCCTGAGTCTGGACCGAACTTGTTGGCTCCCGTCTAGGGTTGTGTTGGCGGCTTTTGGGAAGGCAATAGGAAAAAAAAAGGAAATAACAGGAAACTCCACCGGGAACTTTTTGTTTATCAATACGACTATGGGATAGAATAAGAAGACTGTTATCTTAGAAAACTTACGAAATATCTTCACCGTGCTTCTTTTGCAATGGAACTATCTGGCCTCAGAGGCTGCCTGCCTCAACGGTCTTTGAGAATGGAGAAGGGCCCCTAGGGAACGTTTCTCCTCCCCCTTGTAGCCGTTATGTGGGTCTGCTGATATAGAAACAAGGGGAGAGACGGCCGCCGGAACCGAACCCCCCGAGACCCCCAAAAGATCCGTTTTCTCAACAAATATTTCAAACCCACCTGCATTTGATAAACGGGGTCTTAGTCTAAGGGTCCGATGGAAGACGTCACTATAGCGCGGAAACGTATTGCTGCTAAAGGTCAGAAAGAAAAGACCATAAGCCGGACGCCTGTCCCCTCAAGGATACATATACGATTTAAGCTCATGTCAATGCTAACTCTCCCGCTACGTATAATTACCTAGTAGTACGCTTGCATTTATTTACCTTGGATTTTTTTTTTTTTTTTTTCAGAACTGCCAATATGATTACTAGGTCATATCATATAGATTGTAAAATTTAGGGCTAACGTTCTACTTTTGGCTGTCTAATTAGCATATTAGGTTCCGTGATCTCTAGTATTGCTTCAAGATTTTACGTTTTCGCAGACATCGTAATAGCAAACTTTCGCAATAATGATATATTAAGATTTCCTTCATGCCTCATCTTGACCCTTTGGAGCCAATATCCGGCCTTTTAGTGTGTGGTATAACAATCATGATCTTCTTGTAATGATTTGAACCTTGCCAATTACTTTGAGCTCCACGCCGATGTATATACTACTGTATCACACTTCAAACAGATATACCCTATAGAAAATGTACGTATTTGAGTTCATCTTCAGATAACCATAAAGCTACACTCTTTAGCTGCGTCTTCATACCTATACTTAGTGTACTTATTCTGTCTAGTTGACACACTTGAATAAGCACTATAAAAAACGACTACGATGACTATTATATATATCAATATCATTCGAATACAAGCTTACTTAAGTGATTGCTAGTTGTCATTTAGGACTATCCACAGTCTAAACATTAACTCCACTTGAACACTAGCTGGTCATATTGAAGTCTTTGGCCCCCGACGCTCCCTGAACACCACACCGACGCCATTGCAGTACTTTCCTTCTCGCTCTATCCTTTCACCTCTAACCGAACAGTCTCTGCGGAGGAAGTTATTTTCAATCTACGCCGGCTCTTTGACTCTAGGACTATGATTCGAGCAGCCGATATTTCAAGGTTAGAATCTAATCAGACTCGATGGGACGACGGACGAGGACTTGCTAACATACTTCTTGACAGAAACCCTCTTAAAACTCCTCGAGATCTCACGGAGGAGCACCTACTAGCGGTTTGCAATTTCCGGAACGCTGTAACGGGTCTGATTATATTGTATTACCGTAACACAATTCGAAAAGAATGCGCTATCGCGTTTCAATTATAAGCCAAGAACAGCTATCTTCCTTTCGAACCAGGTCAATGATGAATCGCTTATATACACAAATGTCGGCTGGGTCCAAATAACCTTCGACTGGGTCCAAATAGCCTTCAACTGCTCAAGATCGAGAATTCTTTCCGAAAGCTTACAGGATGGGTATGAGATCATGTTATCTAGGAAGGCTACTGAGTGGCCTATTGGAGATTGGCAGGTGGAGGATCTGAAGTAGAGCATTATTCAAAGTCGACATTTGCGAAAGCGGTGAGCCCCGCTGAGATGCACGAAGTCGACGCTAGATTCGCGGGCAACGCCATTTCTGCGCGCTCCTGAGGACAGATCAAGTGCGAGAAGCTGTTGGCCACTCCTTTAGTTCGAACTCAAGCTGGAAGACTGCTGTTGCGTTTAAATTGATTTTTTTAAGCACTTATGTAAGGAATAAAATCACTTAAGTACATATATACAAAAAAAAAAAAAAAAAAAAAAAAAAAAAAAAAAAAAGAAAGCAACTTAAGAATAAAAGAAAGATCTTATATATTTTTATAAGCTATTAGACAAAAACCAAAAGCTAGCAGCCTGAAGAAATCGAATGTTTCCATGCAGAAGTACAAGTATACCCGGAAAAAGGTTGATTGCTGCAGTACACCTCGACACGGTGCCATTGTTGAGTTTCTAGCTCCTACGGATGGTGGATGGCCCTTCCGGAGGATTAGATCGAGACAAATAGTTCGTTTTTCAGACGACTTTGAAGTCCGATATATATCAAAATCAAATATTAGGAAGGATAATTAGTTGCGAAGTTATTCCGTTCTCTTCCACCTCGTATCCCAAAAGCACCGATGTTGCTTCATTGATAGATGACTACTATTGCAGTATGCCATGCGGTATGCCAGAAGAGATTTCCACCGTCTATGATACGAGAGATTAGATAACGTCGCACTCAAGTATCAGTGGTCTATGTTTGCTTTAGAGTTATGTTCAGAGTTTAGACTGATGGAAACAGGCACATCAATAGCAATTCACACCGGGGGCGGACTACGAATTATCTTTCGACTGGATATTTATATTAAAGGCTAGCTCTATCTCCGGTGAACCAATTTCCTTCTAGATTACCAACTTCCTATATCTGGATCCCTTTGACGGCTGCGTAAAACAAGCAGAGTAGAACCGTGAATTTCGAGTTGGTAGGGGAAGTCTGGAAAGTCTGGCATCCGGTACGTTTCTTTAACGCAGCTCGCGCGTCCTTGTATGTATCGTGGTACCCTCTCGACAGCCCGGGCAATAAACAGGAGTGATACTTAACATGGAGACTGTATCTCCCGATACTCATCTCCCGTTCAAAACCCTTTATAGTTTTTTAGTTTAGGTGGTTAACTTCTCCTTTATAGTAGGCCTTCTGTTTCCATTTCTGATCATCTCTGGCTTAGACTATGAGGGAGTCCTAGCTGATTGAGACATTAGCTTATATAAGGGTACGGTACATTCCCAGCGAACGGCCGAATACAGATTGGCTATTAGTTGTCACTCGGATTAAACATGTCCTATCATCCGGGACATCAACGCGTATTGTGTCTTTGAGGCTATAGACTGCTCGTTGTTGTTCCAAAGTGTTTCTTTTCCGATAGCTATAGGCAATATAACATGTATCAACGGTCACTCCGCGCTCGGTTTTACGCTCCCTGAAATACTCCTGTCATCCGGCTACCATCTTTTTTCCGACGTTCCAGATCAAGTCGTATACGTGAACAGTTTGGAGATCTGGGATTTTCTTTTGTATATTTTGGATAGCGGAACCCTACACTTCTGAGAAACTGCGCTACAAGTATCGGCCGGTGGGGTATCTCTTTGACATAGGAGGGGTGCAAGGTTAGTTAGACTCTTCCTGTGACATTCCACATAAATGTCGCAACTTAGCCCAACATTGAACTCTATAACGGGTCGGAGCCTGCGCCTTTTGCTGACGGACAATGGCGTTGTTTCGTATGGTATTGAATATTTCCGGCTCGGTTCTTCCAGATATGACTGCTGCATCGCGAAACCTAATCGTTAATCTATCCATAGCTAAGGAGCATTCAAAATCATAGAAAAGGGCATTATCTATGGTCTTTAAGAGGTCATAGGCTGCTCAATATAAGTTAGTCACTGTCCACAACTTCGTAACTATAACCGAGTTCAGGTTCCGAGGATGGTGGCCTTCTATGAGTTGTACGTCTTTAATTCGCGTATGGCCCGGAAGTAAGGCATTCGCTGATTGACGAAGTATCAGATATATGGAGTTCTTAGACGCGGGTGTAGTAGATATTGTTTATATTGAGAAGTCCAACTCTTATTTGTAGTCTTCGAATGGCCAAGTTAATGGTATATACAGGTGGGAATCCGTGCACACTTGAAGTTATTTTACACCGAATGTATATTATTGGTTCCCAATCACTATCAACCGGTAGGCTAGATTCTATAGCGATTGGGTCTACTTCTTATCCTTATTTACTGCGCTTGGTTTAAATGGAAACATCGGGAGCTTAAGATAAGACGCGTGTCTAATTTTTGAAATCATATTTGATACAAACCGCTACCCACATACATTCTTTGTTCTTTGTTTATGTAACGTTCGTAGAGACGCTATCGTTTTCCTACGAGTTATCAGTCGGATTGCGTTAGACTTAATATACTATCGCACGGCAAGTCGCAAAGTAAGATAGCTATCCAGTCGAGATTTCCGACGTCTTACGGAAGTGGCCGCAATGCTATGTTTATGTTGGACTTCTTTCTGATCCGAGCATTTAGCCTGCTAGATTTCACTACAATGCGTAATTGGGCGCTATAGGGCGAGAAGAATCCAGCAACATAACGCTTATGTGAAGTGCCCTTTTTTTGTCAATCATTCAATTTTCGAACGGCTCTTACATTTCATATAACAGCATTTCGTATGCTATCGTCGCGCGACTTGATCCTTATATCGAGTGTAGAACGACAATAGCTCTAGCTTAATTAGGGGAAAGTTAGGATTGATGTAAGGGACTGAATGTCGAAGGAAGTATCCCAAATAGGCATTGGTGGCATTGAAGATAGACGCTCTACTTAAGTAATTATCCAGCAGCGCTCGGAATTTCCAAGTAAATTCCCAAGGCTTTGCTGTATATTGCATCACGAGGCGCGTAATTTATCATGTTTCCTTTAGCCCCGGAGTGATGGGCATCGCTGGGGTTTCTATATAAGCGAACTGCCGCGCCGTTTGCGAACTGCTAGTCCACAAAAGCACTCTCGAAATGCGTAGCCATATTGAATGTAGTTGGTTTAGTTGTACAGGATAAAATCACTATGGCATATGGTGAGCAACTGGACCGGGTTTAAGGTGGGTTATCGGGCCTCTACACATGGCAGGCTTTGGTACAGGAGAAGTACATCAGTAGTGCTTGCATCCACCCGGCATTTTGCGTATTTACTTTCTTAAGCGCTCTCAATGCGTATGATAGATGTTCGGCCAGGGTTAGTTGCGGCAAATATCATCTGTACAGCAATTATCGAAATGGTGCCTTAAACTTGATTTAGTTGGAGAGATTATACTATGTACCACGCGACGAGTAGAGGGTGTTTTCTCGACTATGACCCGCGTCGCTGCTTTCCTGGATCAATCATTGCCTATGGAGATAATGCTTCTCAGCACCCATGATTCTTATCTAGGTAAGGAATTTATCATAGTCTTCCGGCGCGAAACTTCTGTGTCCGAGAATTTCGTAAACTTCTTTAGATAAAGAACGTTTAAATAGAGATAGCCGGACCATTTAATATTTTTATTCGACTATAGCAACGAAGGCTTCCGTCTAAAACAAATGCCCCTTGGGAGCCGTTATATATAAGGTCCTTTGCTTGGCCCATTGTTATGAGAGCGTCGCAATATTGTGCGTGACGTTTTGTAGCCAAATAACTCCTTTAATGGTATCCATCGTGTAGGTATATTCCGACTCGGTTGTCGGAAGCGAAACCGTTGATATGACTCTTCATACTCATTGAAGTAAACAACTCTATCCCTCCCGGAGCATCGCAGCCTGCAAATACTACGTTTATAGGCTGCATCGGTATGTCTGTTTTTCCGCATTTGCTCATCGAGTAGTGGATCAGTCTGGTTAATGTAATACTTATGTTCTCCTCGTTGGTCGTTCATTATACGCAAAGCTCAAACGCTGCTTTCGATGTAAGCTATGGCAATTCGCATTGTCTCTCGCTTTCTCCTAATGAGTGCTCTAATATCTGTCTTGCGTGCATGACCAATGATATCCCAGTGGACGTTTCCAAGATTAATCGAGCATATCTTTCATTCATATTTAGAAGTTTATAATTTCTGCATTTCGAGAAATAAACGGATTGCCGAAGCATCCAGATGAAAGGTTATGGCACTTCGTAGCTTGAGCGGCAATAATATCCTCTTCAGTAGTGCTGTTCCGTATTTCCTTTCACCTATGCCTTGATATTCGCAATCCATTTTCCTGTTTATGAGATGATACTTCTTTGCAGGTGTTGGATATATGTCGGTTTTTTGATGCCTTGGAGACTAGATTATGGCCAGCGGACCTTCGGACAACCAAATACGTCGAAATGAATATCTTCGCTGCGTCGCAATACTCGATAGAGCCTTCACCGAAGTATATCTTTATCCCGGTTTGTAGCGGCCGTGCGAGGATATGGGGCATGCGTCTTATTGCTGCCAGGTAGCGGACACATTATTGTGCATGCTCGTGATTGAGGCACCTTCTGCGGCTCGTGCCTTAAGGATCCATAGATGCGACAAGCTCCTCTACGCCCCGCAACCTGGTTTATGAAATCTGTGTGAGAACGTGTTTAAGTCTATTAGCACTCTATAAAGTGCTTTCTCATCCTGTAATTTATCATCGGTGTCCTCGCCATTATTTGCTGCCAGAGGCACCAACGAATGCTGTGATTATTCGTATAATTTTAGAACATCTTTGATTCTACGTGAAGCTCCTGGACGTCTTTGTGATTATATATTGAAAAGCTAGGTGCTTCCTTTTCTGTAGATACCGTATGTTTCTCCAAGCACAGATTTGTTCCCAGACCGGCATATTGTTGCTGTAATGTGTCTATATGTGATTATATCATATCCCTAGAATTGTTTTCAATAGTGTTGAGACGCGAGCCCTAGCAGCATCGTATCACTACGTGGTTAGGGACGTATTTGAGGGATGTTGCTAGAGGACGTAACGAGCCAGGGAACTGATACTAGGTTCAATTGAGGTTGATGAAAGGATTAAATAAGAATAGCTGAGATATTTTATATATTTCCCACGTGGACAAAAAAGAAAAATTAAATTAAATAAATAATAAATAATAATAATCATCTACACGAGGCTTTGAATATGCCGCTGCAGTTGGTCTAGTAACCCTGCGACGAGCGTATACGCGCTTAAAATAGATAGAGGTCTCTGGTAATATTAAACAGGACATCGTGCTAGAAAGTGACTCGTAAGCGCGGGAACATTCGCGCACTTCGATAAAAGGATGTCACAACAGTCGCTGTCACCGGTTTACCTTCTCCCAAATAGTAGACAGCCTACTGTCTTGCTACTCTATGAACAGGAAGAGTTCTTATTGAAAAAAAGAGAGAAAAGAAAAAGAAAAAAGAACCTGTTCATTGAACACCAAATTGCTGCAATTGGCGCAATCGATCCTAAAACACCTTCAGTTTAGCCGGCGAAAGTGAGTGAGCTTAAGACGCCCTCAGTTTCCCAGGAACCAATTTTCATGTCTTGCATCGCCTCTATACCGACGGATTTATTTTTATTGGATCAACTAGAATATAGTTTGACAGGCCTAAAATGCGATCGCAACTTCTGATAGTCGAAAAAACGATTTTATATCCTTCTAATGAAAAGGCAAGAATGCGTCTAAAAATGAATCGTTGTCACCTTTGAATTTACTAATATCAGAGTCTCGCGGGGTCTTTTGGCGCTAAATATCATACTGACGATATGTTGATATATAGTACGATGTACCAACCAAGGAGCAGTGAAAGGAATTGAATTTGTGGAACACCATCGTCAAATTCGGTTAAAAGAACCTCACAGTCGAAAAATAATGATGATGAAATTGTGCTATCAAGTAAAGTTGAAGATGAATAAAATCAGGTTCAGAATATTACAGATCGGTCGCAGTTGCAGGTGGGATACTACTAGTTAAATTTAGATCCCCATCGAATATCGATTACGACAAGACCCTGTACCTAGGCGAATCTTCACGGCGGGGACGGATAAATGTTTAGACCGGTTGGTTCCGTGGGTTACGTCGTCGCTGCAGAAAATTTCAAGTTTCCACCTGTCGAGCTTTTTAATTCGACAATTCGGGAATCGCAGATGGCCGCAGGCTGCAGGCATCGACTTTTCTTTTCGTATGCACACTCGCTTGCTGGAGTTGCCGAGGGGTTTTGAACTGAGAGAAATTACGACGACTTTTAGGTTCTCTCGGAAGTAAGAAGCTTGGTGCGCTGTTTAAGTCCGTAAGCGATCTGCTTAAGCCAGGAACAGGGGAAAGCTAAACAGCTACATGTGAGAATCCTCCCAGGGATCCAAGAACCGGGAGAAAGTTCTCTGCAGCTGTGCTCCGTCCATCCATCTCGATTACAGCTTCATTGACGACTTTTTAGGTGTTGTAAAAAACCCTAAGACTAGTAATATGAGAAATCCGTTAGCTAGACCAGAATTCGTGAGAATATTACCCCAGATGCGTCTTTGGCCTTACCCTTCTTTTGGAAGAAGGAAAGAGAGAGAACTCCTCTTTAAGCCTCCAAAAAACAATAGGGAGATGACTTTCCACCGGTTTCAAACTTACCGGCAGATCTTGCGATTGGCAGAGACATCCGAGAATACTCTACTCCAGCATCACGAGGACACTCAGCACATGGCCACAGGGCTGGATGCATAAAGAGTGTTCTCTTTTGGGGTTGAGGATGAAAAAAAGGGCTGGGGATACCGATCTGGAGGAACATCCGAGACATTGAAATGAGCTGTGAAAAAGGGGACAGATCTTGTATTCTTCAAGTTCCCAACAAAAATCAAAACATAGTAGAGATTCGATAATAATAACCAAATTTGGCCACCTATATGCCTCGCAATTGAGATTATTGAATGAAGATAAAAAGTAGCCAGTAAAAAAAGGACCCCTTTCTACTTCTCTCCTCCTCCCTGTGCGACGTAATTCTTCTTCTTCCTTTCTTTCCATCTTATCCATCCTATCCTTTCCTTTCCTTTTTATTAGTGTGGATGCATTTCGGCGATATCGAGACCTAAACTCCTTCTCCTCCTTCACCTTTTTTACCCTATACTTCCGTCCTTGCACCACAGTGTATTACTGTATGTACTTTGCTTGTTTCATTCGGCATAGTAGTTGTCCCATTTTTACTCCCACACATTTAACATTCCTCGTCCACTTCGTCTATTAGCCGGTTTCGAATTGTACGGTACTTACTGCTTGGTACATTGTCAAGGCGCAGCTGAAGGGACAACATTTGAACAAGGGAAACATTTAATGCCGTCCTCTTTTTAGGCTCAAAAAAACGTTTCTTTTTTCTTTTTCGAAGAGCCTAGAGTTCTGTTTTAGAACATTATTTTTTTTTATTTATATAGACCTTTTCCCCTCGTCCCCCTATCAATACCGCCAAGTTGCGTCCATTCACCTTACCTCTATCTTTCACGCCCGCTCTTGCGGTGCCATCACAGAATATTTGCAGGTTATCGTCGGCTTCGTCACCTTGGATTCACACTCTTCTCTACTCGACCGCTTCATCGATCACAGCTTCGACCGCCACCGTTGCAGCAGCTACAGCTGCAATACCACTCGAGTTACCAGTCTCGAATTCTTCACCACACGACCTAAACAACCACCCTCACCCTTTCGCACACGCTCTTCTCAGGAGAGGTTATCATAGAGAGATGGCTTCGAGCACCGAAGACGTCAGTCTCCCTGATTCCGGCCAGAGTCCGCTGGCCAGGCAGAGGCAAAAAGAAGTTGCGGCAGCAGCAAAGGACGAGAGGCCAAAGCTTCCAAGTAACCTCTTCCCGCTTTCGTACAAGGAGGGTTTCTCGCAATGGGTACGGTTTTTCTTTCCAATTACAGCTTTTTTTTTTTGAAAACACAAAATTTCATGCATAGAACAGGGATAATAGTTTATTCCTTTTTTGTTTCCTAAGCGCTAACACGTTGATCCCTATTTACTCAGTGGTCTTCCGTTTCACCCGCGGTAGCAGAAGCCAACGTCCTCCAATTCATCCCTTTTTACTCCACCACGATCCGCACTTCGGCCTCCACCACGATTCCACCACCACACCACCAAATGCCACAGGAAGCAAGATCACACGGAGCTTACCGAACCCGCCGCCACCGTATCCCACCTCACAACTGACGATGACCGGGTGTGCGCGTCACTCGAGGTTCCCCTCCCCAAGCCGAAGCACTACCTGAACGAATTCTCCATCACTAGGACGAGCTACGGCAGCAACCCCTCCCCCAACAACCTAGTTATCGTCCACGGCTACGGCGCCGGCCTCGGTTTCTTCTACAAAAACTTCGACGCGCTATCGAAGCGGCCCGGATGGTCGCTGTACGCCCTCGACCTGCTGGGCATGGGCCGTTCCGCCCGCCCTTCGTTCAAGATAAAAGCCACGGAGAAGATGGCCAAGGTACGGAAGCGGAGGACTTCTTCATAGACTCCCTCGAGGAGTGGCGCAAGAAGCGCGGGCTCGACAGGTTCACGCTCCTGGGCCACTCGCTGGGCGGCTACCTCGCCGTCTGCTACGCCCTCAAGTACCCCGGACGCATCGAGAAGCTCATCCTCGCCTCGCCCGTCGGTATCCCCGAGGATCCGTACGCCGTCAATTCGGACATTCCGACGTTTCCGGCGAAATGGCAGCCGTCAGCCGCGAGTTCAACGACGATCAGTCTGTCTCGACGAGGTCGGGCACGTCGACGCCGCCGTCGAACGTAGCGGGTACGAGCACGCCGCCGCCGCGGAGGCCGATGCCGGGATGGTTGACGTACCTGTGGGACGCTAACATCTCGCCGTTCTCGCTGGTGCGGTGGTCCGGTCCGCTGGGCCCCAGGCTGACGTCGGGCTGGACGTCGCGGCGGTTTTCGATGCTCCCCAGCGCCGAGGCGCAGGCGCTACACACGTACGCGTACTCCTCTTCCGCCAGCGGGGATCCGGAGAGTATGCTCTGGCGTACCTACTCGCACCGGGTGCCTATGCTCGCGACCCCCTGATCCGGAGGATCGAAAAGGTCGAGAAGAACGTCGAGATGCTGTTCCTGTACGGCGAGAACGACTGGATGGACGGAAAGGCCGGAAAGGCTGCCGTGGATAAGGTCAACGCCGCCGGAGGAAAGCGAAGATCGGGACGATAAAGGGAGCCGGTCACCACGTCTACCTAGACGGGTGGGAGCAATTTAACGACGTCGTCAGCGGTTTGCAGAAGGCTGTCGAGTTGGAGAAGGCAAAGCTAGCCGTGCAGGAGGCCACAAAGTCCCATGATTAAGTAGTTTACTTTGATGTTATTGTCCACAGTTTTGTTTTTTTGAGCACTTATTTTCTTCCTCTTTCTTTTTATTGTAAATGGCATGTATAGAAGTATGGTGCATGTTCATACAGTTGTCTGCTGATTCTGGTTTCAACCTTTTTCATGTATTCCCTCTTCCCTCTTTTTGCACCCCCAGGAATTCCCCCCATTCGCATCCAATCACACATCACTGTCACATAGTTCACTATTTCCCTCCCCCCTAATTCTGTTGTAATAGAGTAGGCGTAGTATTCAATCGATTGAAATGGAGTAGATGACATTATATCCAAATATTCCCTTGCGGTTTTTCGCTAACTTACATGCTTTGTGATTACATACTCGGTAAATATACATATATATTGAAACGAACAAGATGCTACTAGCCTGGACTAAAAATTGGTGAAGAAATCGTGAGTATATAAAAGTTGAGAAGATACATGTGCCGTTATACAGAAGAGCAAAAAGAAAATACTCAGGTATACATGCTTGGTTTTTTTTTTTTTTTTTAAAAAAAAAAAAAAAAAAAACTGAGTCTTAATAACAACCAACCACTACCTTGAAAATCCCGACCCCAACAACAACAGTTCATCACAATCATCAACCGTCAAAGCCCAAAACCAGAATGCAGAATCCATGACAAAAACAGCCTAAAAAAAAAGGACAAGACCAGGAAAAAAAACCGAAACATTCAAAAAAGAAAACGAAACGACATGCCCGTGCCCTACTCCTCCACGATGTACGTCCTCCGCCGCCAGTTCGTGAACATCGCCCCACGAATGCATTATACGTCACCAGCGCCCAAGCCACGAACGCGAAGAACAGCAGCAGCAGCACTACCACCAGGACCACAACCTCATTTGGTTTCATCTGGTAGAGAGAGAGGAAAAAACAAAGACGGGACACTCGATGTCCCAAAAAAGCTGCAGCGACAAGGAAAAAAAAGCGCGGGAGGTATGTGTCTGAGGCTTAGGTCTTGACGGCGGGGAAAAGATGCGGCTTGGTCGTCTGAGCCTTTCAACAAAGGGCCGCTTGTTTTTTTTTTTTTTTTCTTTTCTTGGCGGCTAAATGCTTTATGGCTTGTAATGCAATGTTAAACAACGCCTGGCTTCCTTTGATCAAAGGGATATGATTAGGTCTTTGAGACTTTTTGTCTTTGTTTGCCCTCTTCGACTTGAGCTTCCGGCTAACATACCTCAGATGACTCTTTCCTTTTTTTGCTTGCAGCTCGATTTGGAAGTATATACGGCGGCCCGCTTTTTCCACCGGAGAAGAAGTCGCTGGTAAAATCGAAACGAACGACGGGTATTCTACGAATCGAAACGGATCAAAACTGAATCCCAGGAGTGCCCAGTTCTTCAAACGAAAGATGAAAGACGAAAATTTTTCGAAGGAGTTAATTTGAAGCTGTACTCGAAGCTCGAAAGAGGGGCCGCACCATACAGTGCTCGAAGATGGTTTAAAAAAAAAAAAAAAAAAAAAAAAGAGCTAAGCTTTTTTTTATTTTGTTTGTTTCTTCTGGTTGGCAGTTACTGCTGTTTTCGCTGTGGCTGGTGGGTTATAATGTGGGCATAATAATAATGCAAGCCCCCTGGGCGTGATGGTTGCCAATAGCAACTCGTTACGCCAGCTCTCCCAGTAAGCTTTCTCAAAAGTGGAAGAATTAACCGCTGCTGCTGCGAAAAGCTGTTCGTTCTGTCAATTACACCTTCGAAGCAGTCCAGCGAAGGTATTGGAGCTTGGAAACAGAGGCGATTTCATCTTCACTGTATTTCATCTATCAGGTTTTCTATGCCATCTGTGCTGCTCTGCTGAAAGCCCGAGACAAGCGACAAGGAGATGGCTGCGCAGTCGTGCGAAGCAAAGCCTCGTGCGTCGCGAAGCCTGAAACGCCATCAAGGTTAGGCTCAGAAACGACCAATGAGAGACCACTGACTCAGATCAAGCTGAATTCGGAGCATCTACTGATATATTTGCGTTAAAATTCAAGCTATGGAAGGCTACGATACAGGCACTATGGTACGTGAAAGCCTTGCTTTTAAACGTTATTTTAAATCTTCTTATCTGCGAAACGTGATCAATTCTCTTTTTTGAAAACAAAATTTCGAGGCTGCTGGGCATGCGAACTTCTAGGGCAAATAGGCTCACTCCGCGGAGCAGGTTCTAGAATGTTTAATGGTCCAATTTCTGACACACAACAACTTTGTATGTGTCTCCCCACCAAAGCCTCAAAAAAAAAAAAAAAAACCGAGGCTAGAACCCCACCGTCAATAAGGACCACCCGAGCAGGAATCATACCATGCTTCTAATTCAGGAGTATACTTTATATCAATACCCTTCTTTGTAAGTTCTTTGCTTATCTGAATTCAATTCGGGCAGTTAAAGGATTATCTCGAGAACAGTTAATTGCGACCGTCTCCCTTCGAGAACACTTCCTTTTCATCGTCGTCCAAGATATCGCGGGAAGAAAATTACATAATCATCATACAGTTTCACAGCCATTGATCATTGTGACTGATCATCACTACTCGCTGGCGGTTTCAGGAAAGTCAGGAGAAATTATTTGTAAGAAGATATATCCGAACACTGACTGATTCGGGTAACAATCTTCGATCGATCCACAGTTTTCCCGATGGCCAAATCTTACTTTGCGATCATTCACAACATGGAAACTCAATCTTCGCGATGAAGCGAATGAAAAGCTCAATCTCTTTCCTTTTTGGAGCTTGAGATAAGCGTTACTCCGAACTAGAGTATCACCTACGCAGCACTAGTTGAACCTCTGTACATCTGTGCTTCTGTGCTTCTGTCCTACAGAGAGTGCGAAGGGAGGAAGAAGTCAGAGGAGAATGACGGCAAGCGAGGACTGTTGAACCGATTTTGCCGTCCTACCCAGCAGCGCGAGACGCGAGACAACTACGGCAGGTGAAAGTAGCAAAAATCCGTGGCAGAAGGGCGCTAGCAGCGAGGGGATGGACCCGATGGCCTCTCCACGCTCAAGCTTGATATACAGATGCATGCTATTAATACGCTCCAGAGCTCTTTCAAGCATTTTATCGAGGAGACGGCGCGAGATGCAGCGATTAGCTCCATTATCTGTCCCCGCTCCGAGATCAAGGAGCGGTCGAGTCTGAAGTCTGCTGTGGTACCTAGCATGCCTTTTAATTCAGAGACACCGAAACTCTATCCATTATTCTCTGGCAGTACTGTTAGGCGAATCAGTGCTTTCTGTCACTATCGAAAAACCCAATTGGTAAATTCTCTGTGAAACAAGCTTTCACAGCAGAGTCTGGCTCAGAATCTTCAATGGAGGATTAACTTGATTGCTGGAACTTGGCTTCCAAAATTCCACCCAGAAATGGTGTGTTTGAGACTTTTGTTGTTTCATATAATATACAGACGACCAATGTGTTCTGAATGCGCGCTCTCAGCGCCTTTCTTCATTTTTGAGATCCGGTCGATGATATTCGATCGGACGTGCGAGTTCTCAACGAAATCATTCAAGTCGTCCTACGAATTCGGGAACTGTGAGCCGACAAACCAACACAGGCCGCGCGTAACATGTCAAGTGGATGAAAAAATTGATGGGAAATTGCAGATCTCTTTAGCGGACCCACTCTAATCAACAAACGATTTTTTGACGATTTATGTAACGGGGTAGTTAGAGTGGTCCACTGAAGAGATCGACAATTTCCCATCAATTTTTTACCCATTTGTGTGTTCCGCCTTTTGGGGCTGAAAATCTCTCGGGACGTTTTTTTTTTTTTCCAAGTATTTCGGCCGTTTTTCCTTCCCGTATTCCATTCACGAATATCATTACTCTTAGAGAATATTTTACTCGATGGATCGAGATTTGTGAGAGGAGCGTGCTTTTTGCTGGCTTCTCGTTGGTTCGGCCGTCTTTGCATTAAGGGAATCCGAATAATACAATTGCCTTACACTGCAAATCCTTGTTGGAAAGGGTAATTTATTTGGATTGTCAAATAGAAGAAACCAGTTAACCAGCTATAAGCTCGGTATCACTACGGGACTATACGAGGTCGCGCGGCTGCTTTTTCCAAACCATTGGCCGTTGCAGGCACCCTTGCGGGTGCGCTGTTGCACCGAGGACCCTGGGGCCTGTGTACTCTCGTATAACAGGCCCTGCAAAATCGCGCAATAATATATTTTATGTGCACAGCTATTTTTAAAAGTCTTTTCTTTATTTGCTCCGTCGTACAGCTTGGTTAAAACTTACTCGACGGGGCTACAAAACGAATTGTTGTTTATTATTCTATAGGTAAAAGTACCATGCCCTGATTTTCAATATCAATGAAACGTGTCTAGCTACCTTCTACGGGCAAAGCAACTGGTGCAGGATACTAGCGTTAGGTACCAGGAACAAGGCTTTCTCTAAACGGCCCCCTACAGCCTTTTCTTACTTCCTTGAACTTCTTATCTTCGCGGTGCAGCTAACAAGATGTTCGCATTGTCCGACGAATGTTCGTTCCGGTCCGGGGCCGGGATTTTGTTTTTAAAATTAAAAAATTAATGGCCAAAGGCTTCAAAGGGTAAGTAGGTTTATACCCAAAATAATACATTTTTCCCTTGCAATTGACTCTAAGTTCTTCAAGGCTTTGCTAATTCAGAACACACGAGATAACTTTATTCTCTAAGGGTCTAGAGTGTCCACATGGAGGATTTCGGATAGCTGTAGTGTGTGATACGAGCAAGCTCCCCGCAAGCCTTAAAAAAATTTTTCCCCTCTACTAATTCCTTGCCGACCTACGAAGACTCAAAACTAGGGGATATAAAGATCAAGGCTGGAGACCTTTTTCGAAACTTCTACAGAAAAGACCAACAGACTCCTATCCATCTTCCTCTCCTGACTTCCATACGTACGCAGGAGACAATAATTCGATCATCGTCGGACAACTCTCAGCTCAGCATTCCTGAACTACCTTTCTATCATCAGTGTTGAGGATCACTTTCTTCGATACGTTTCTATTCTGCTTTTAGACCGCTCTACACAAAGGGCAGTTGAACCGAACAGGCATCGAGATCTTTAAAAAGAGATAAAGGAAAATATTAAAAAAAAAATTTTTTAAGAAAAAGAAAAAAAAAAAACACGGAACAATTAACAAATATCTAAAAAAATAAAAATTAATACTATAATAATTATTTATAAATAATAATTATCTATCAGGAAAGAAAGAAGAAAAAGAAGGGCATTTGAAGCAACTGGCGGCTAAGACCAGCGTGATCCCTGGACCTCTTCCTTCCTTCGATTCGACCCCCTTGCTGTGGCTTTTATACAATAATATATATAAATTCTTCAGGTAAGCGGCGGTTGCTTTTCCCTGCCTATCTTGGATAAAATAGTAACCAAGAATAGGATCGCAGAATTGGTGGTAATCGAAATCGCTAAGAGGTTAGATTACGTCGTTGGAGTCCGATTGCCAGACAAATACCATATCACCACCCCACTACCGAACATTTTCGTACACCTTTTTTTTTTCCCTTGCGGGTCGTCGACATCTCTTGCTCTCATCCCTATTATAATCGAGAAAGATCGCAAAGGGAGTTTTATACAATTCTATTTGTTGATAATATAGCTCACCGGTTTACTAGTTACCATTCTTTTTCTTTCTTTTTTTTCTCCCTACGTTTTTTTCTAAAATTATTATATCACACACCTATCCAAAGCTTTCCCTTATTGTCTTTTTCTTATCTTTAAAAGAAACCTCAAGTTCTTCTTCTTCGTCATTATTAGTTCTCATCTTCCATATATATCCTCTTTATAACCTACGAAGTCCAGAATTCCTATTCCCAAAAAAAACCTATCTCTCGACAAAGTTAAGCTACCCCTTTTAAAACTGGTATAATATATATCGCAATACTATCCATCTATACCAACTTAAGAAAAGGAACCTCTTCAAAGTTGCGAGCTTCTACTCGAATATCACCATCTCGAACTCGACAAGAAAAAACTTAAGAGAACCCCACTACGGACCACAATTCGCGGCTTTTAATCGACTACCTTCTACGCATAAAAACATACATATATAAGCAAAAATGCTTCACTCGAATCCCCTACGACCTACTCCTGACTTCGACCGTGACAGGCGATAGTAACAAGCAGGAAAGACTAGCCTGTTAGTAACTACTTACCCTACATACATATAAATCATAAGCAGTTCAATTATAAAAATATGTAATTAAACATTTCCTTTTCTTATAGTGTTCTGCAGAGAATGGCGCCTACCAGCACCTACATACCGGTACAACCCGAAGTCGAAGCTCCGTGGACGGAATACATAGCAGCGTACGAGAGTACTCGTCGACGTTCGCCAGCGCAGCGTACATCCGGGCCGAAGACGACGCACGAGAAGCGGTCGCGAGGTCCTTAGGTCCTCGTTCGAGGGCGAAGACGACCTTCCGTTTATTCCCGAAGAGCCGTGAGAAACGGTTCATTATCCTGAAACATTTTTTAAAAAAACCCAAAAATTTTGAACGACATCGGGCTCCGGCAGCACAAATCGTACTCTGACGTTATTCACCGCAGTCGGTTGGACATATACTTTTTGATCTCTTGTTTTGTATATGTTTCCTTTTTTTTTTATATAATGTCCCTTTTGATTCACGACATTGTTCAGCCGTCACTGGCGGTCGGCCTTTCTCATGAATTGCGCATTTTACTCAATGTCATTTCATTTTTGGTCGCGTTTTACTGGGGTTTATTATTTTTTTTTTTGCCTTTTTATATCACTACCTGAGAACTCATTCTCATTTCGTAACATTCTTTTCGATTATATATATTTTATACAAGGCAATCTATGTGGTCTTTTTTATTACATTTGTGTTGTGGTAGATTGGGGGATACACACGATAAGGACATGTACTAGGACTGTATTTTTTTTGGGATATTGGCGTTATCACGGAGCAACATTTACGGAGTAAACAAAAGATGACTATTATTTTTCCTTCAAGTCAATGCATGTACTATTTACTTAATGTCATTACTATATCATAAAGCAATATACAAAGTCAAGTATATTAACGAGAAACATATGATTGAAATTTTTTTTTTTCGCTCTTATTTTTCTAATTTGGTAATTGCAGTCTGCAATCTCGCGATAAATAGTATACTTATAATATTATATGACGTACACCAAGGGATTTATCAGCAGTATATTTTTTTTTTAAAAAAAAAAAAAAAAAATTCACTTTAATCTACCGAAGTACATACCATCGTGAACTTCCAAAGGTAGCCAAGCCAAGGGTTAACCGGCATATGCATGCTCGCAGTTACAGTGCATTTGCCGCTTTTTCTTTCTACTCTTAGCGCCAGTTCGTGCCCTTGTCCGTCCTGTCATGTACGATGATAGAAGGACGAAAGGTAAAAACAGAAGGAAAAAAAAAATTTTTTTTTTTCTTTCTTTCTCTTATCATTGCCTCACGAACCTCATGTAAGTAAAATGCCGTATGGCCTGCTTTCTTGAACCCTCGCAAATTACCCATGCAAGGTAATAATAATAGCAATAGGTGTAAAATCTCTCCGTTCTCTCCACATATAAAAGGTCCTCTTTTTTTTTTTTTTTTTTGGGGGGGGTTCTTCTGGTGTTTACTCTCTCGCTTTGAAGGAAGAAACCGCACTATGAACGAAACGTGCATGAAAAAAAAGAGAGTTAGTAGAAAGCTACAGCTACAGCATGCGCTGTCCATCTCCCAAGCGAGTAAGAAATCAAGAAGAAGCCGACGAGAGAGAGAGAGAGAGAGAGAGAGAGAAGAGAGAGTGGAACGATAGCAATGTGATATGAACGGCTTCTCTTCCTTCAAAGGGCATGGGGACAGTTAACTTTACATCACTAAATATCATAGTGATGAATGGCAGGCAACGTGATACCACCCAGGAATGAAATGGGAAAAATTTTTCATGCATACATGTGTTTTCTTCTAAAGAGCTGTGAACCGGTGATTAGAGGGGTGGTCAAGGGCGGGGACATCGTCCGTCAATGATATCCAACAAAATATATTTTTTGTTTAGGAATGTTCGCACACGTTTCCCACCCAGCTTAAATTAGGACCCGCGCTGCAGGCAGTCGCATGGTGGGGGAGAAAAAAAAACCCCCGACGAATCGTCTGCAGCAGTCTGAGTCGACGTAAAAGCGACGATCATTACGTCATACGCTATTGGGACACGCAGCGATAAAGTATTGTCGTCTCCCGACTCGTGGAGAAGAGATATACCCTAAATCCAAAAAAAAAAAAAAAAATGTGGAAAATCGTGGTATTAACCCTAAACAAAAAAAAAAAAAAATGTGGAAATCGTGGTATTTTAATCCTTTTCCCTACGAATCTTCCTTGAACCTGAATCGAAAGCTATAGATAAGCCACAGTTCGAAAGCCTCGCACAAGAAGAGAAATTTTTTAATTTTTTCTGGACCCGACAGCGCCCTATATCCCTTTTTTTTTTTTTTTTTTTTTTGGTGTTTTTGAAGTTCTGACGTGTGTCTTCTATCACCGATTACTGGATCCCCACGGTCCTGCCCGGAAAGAACTGTCAACGTTTTCTAGCGTGGCTTGAGAATCGAAATGGCTCTTTTTCTTTTTTTTTTACTAGGCCCTCTTTCTAACATTAGCGATGCTTATCCGCCTAACTGAAACGGACTTAATAACCTGTATCTTGGTAAAGAGAAAACCTCTTGGGCCCTTGCTTTAGCGCTATAGCGCTTGCATTGCAGCGACTTTCTCTCTTTCTCTTGGTTGTAAATTAGGTCATAAAAATAGCACTAGGGCTCAAATCATGACGACAGCTTGCCGCGGTAGACTGGGAATCTAAAGAGCCCTAATCGTTAGCGACCGCGAAAATATGTATGAGAGACCCGAAGTTTAGAAACGGTAAACCGCTATATAAGTCAATGAGGCTTCGGGGAATCCGGCGGCCCGGGGGGGTAGGTTTTTGTTCGCTTGTGGAGATCGCTTACCATTGTTTGCTTTCAGGGAAGGGGGGTTTCTCCAAGTTTCTAAATTTCTGAATCAAAAATAGAAAACAAAAATTACTTGGTAGGCTGCCCTGATCTCCTTGTTCCACGATCACGGGGAGCCTCGAAAAGAGCCCCTGTGTCCAATAATTTTATTCCTATATGAGTGACATATCAGGTTTTCTTTAAGGTGATATATATATTTTCGAATATCGTGCCAAGAGTAATTCGCCAGCTCATTGACAGGCAATAGAACGTTGTGTAAATACTCGAAGTAAGCACTGTCTAGGGTGGGAAGACGTTGTGACACGATAGCCTGTAACCAGTGTTCATTTCATCTTGAAGATCTATCGTCGGTTTTCCAGTCTCAACTCCTCGACTTCCAATGAATTGCTTGAATAGGTTCCCAAGAAGAGATGAAAATACTAGCTGCTCGCTTGGCGGGGGCCTCGAAATTTTGTTGCGGCAACCTCTTTTGAACTGGGTCAAACAGCGATACTGCTCACTTTTAGCGCTCGTTAAACAATATCTCTGATTTGCCCGCTACTTGGTTCAGCCTGAAGCTACTTACTACTACTACTTCCTGATACTACTAGTATTATATCAATATGCAAGGGGCTTCGTATTCGAGAGCAAAGATAATTAGAGCTTCGTATACTAAAAACCAAAATCTACCAGGCTCAAAAAATCAAATAGAATAGCGGGGAGAAAATCTTGCAGGTACGGGGAGAAGCGACGAGTAGTTTCATTCGCTTTTAATATAAATAAATATTCTTATTATTAAACGGGTTTTAAAATCAAATTGATCAGCGATGTATTGATAAGACGTAAAGACGAGATATCATGAGTTCTACCTACATGCCTACCAATAATGAACCGGAAATGGGACGAGGATGAGATAGAAGGCATCGATCGATATATTTCGTAAGAATCCAGTATACGATTGGAGGCAATTTTAGGGACTTCTCGAATCGAAATTTACCCGACCATTGACCAATACGCAGCTTACGATCCAGAAGGGGGTACCGGCGCCAGCAAAGCATTGACCCTAAAAAAGTGCCTCAACATACTATCAGTGCGACATGAAACCTGACTCTTGCTGTACCCAAAGGAGAGAATGATTCGGCTTTAACGCTATAGGATTTAAGGAAGCTCTAGCGGGCTTCCCAATTCTCGCAAGCATGAGCTTTTCCAACGAAGTGTGCCTATTTTTACAACCCTGTTCATCTGTTCATCAAAAGCATGGATAGGGGTTTTTAATAAAATACTACCGATATAATACTCGAAAAAGAAGAATAAATGTCGATTATTCCGTATATTCTCCTGTTAAAAAGAATTACCTGTTCTTGGATTTCCCAGGTTTATTCATTCATTGATTGTCTTTTTTTAAAAGGGATTTTCGTCGCGATTCGCGATACGTTTTTTTTTTTTTTTTTTTTTTTTTTTTTTCCTTTCTCTCGCCAAAAGTACGGGAGCAATTCTGAGGTGGTATTCAAGGACCAAGTTTTCCTTTGGCGACTTGTTAGTTGAAGGGAGAAGGATCTTGTTTTTTGAACTGGGGTCTCAAGGTCAAGCAAGGGCCAGCGTGCCAATTATAGATCATGGCCACGCCGCCGCCTCCAAAATATAACCCACCGTACAGACTAAGCTCTTACTCTTCACTCCCATCGAAAGAGTTTGGAGATATCAACTTGGAGACTTGTACAATGGCCAAGGCAGTAGTAACAATGGTCCGTACAACTCATACTCGGACAGCGGTAATGTTCAACTCGCCGGCCGCTGCTGCGTCGTCAACTACCTTCAAATCATACACGACAAGCTCCAGAGTAATGCCTTCGCGGATAGACCCGCAGAGATTCCGGCGGTCCAGGGTCACGCTGGTCATCGAAATCCTAACCGAGGCGAGGCATAGCTCTGCTGATGTTACCCTTTCTTATCCTGGTTGTGTTCGTGACCAAGATCGACGGTCAGAAAGGAATCGGCGTGGGGCGATAAGGTGAAATCGGCGACGAACTTCGGCCCTACTTTCTTTCCGATATTCTTCGCGGGCGTGATAGGACACGCGCTATGGAACATTGCGAATTGGAAGCTGGAGCAAGGGACACCATCGGATCGCTGGAGAGCCTGATGGGAAGTAGAACGATAATGAGCACGGTCACGACGTTTGTTCATGCTCCGTAGGATTTCCCTCATCTCGGTTTTTTAATATTGCTGTGGGTATATCGCCGAATCGGCGGCCAGGCATCGCTGAGGTTGCTCCAGATGAGGGAGACCTTTGTGGGAAATCCCATCACGCTGAATACGTGAACACTTTCGACTCCGAGCCAGGATGTTTTCAAGTTTCGTAGGTGCCTCGACGGTAATCCTCATCGTTATCAGTAACGAATACGTTGTTCAACGCCGCGTTCGTCGCCAACGCTACCTCCGACCAAGATCCCTGGGGAAACCCTCGCCTTATACGGGCACGCGATCCGTGAAGTCCAACCGGGAGCAGCACTAATATATCCGATTGGATATCGCTAGTCGGTATTCCTATCGCCGACATTCCCGAGAGAGGGAACACCTCTTTCACGATCAAAGCGGGTTATATAAAAGTGGATATACACGCATGACAAGTGGTCCAATCAATTTGAACCAGTCTTGTCCGAGCGGGTACCCGTCTCACTTTGGCTTTAATGTTACCAAAGGCTCGTCCACGAGTACTACCATGCAGATGATAATCGGGGCGCTGCCTACGAACAAAGGAACGACGATAGACCTCACCGTTGAACGCAGCGCGCTGAGTTTGATGTGGCTTGCGAGTCTGCTACGCTGTGCAAGACCATAGCGCATCGCATAATCGACGAAGGGAAGCAGACCTCGCAGCTCTTCGGCACGACGGGCTGAATCTCCTCATGCAGTTGCCGTGCTCGGATGGCGAGGTGCGGGTGGAGCTGTGGACGAAGGCCGAAGCTTACCTGATCACCGGAATGCCTCTGATTCCCGTGATGACCCAAACTGCTGAAAATGCGACGCTGTATAGAGAGAATAATATCTCGCTGCTGAAGAATCTCGACAGGGAGACACTGACCAGGAGGATAGAGACGCTGCTTAACACCTACTACCTTGCCGGTTACTGGGAGTCTTACGGGCTCGCCTACAAATTCCCCACGGCCATAGCACTATGAACACGGCAATTGGACGATGAAATCGACGACGACGGGTAAAACTGGACACCTCGAGATGCGGTACAAAGTCGCCAAACCGTGGGTCGCCGTGCTGATACTCTCCTCCATATTACCCATGGCCGTTAGCGTCTATGCCTCCACGCTCAAGTTCAAAACTTGCCGTATCGAGGTTTTGGGCTACGTTTCGGCACTGACCAGGGACAACCCTTACATTGAATCTGCGGAAGGGCCCGTAGTCAACTCCACGTTGGGTGGGCTTAACAGGACCAAAGCGATGCAGGACCGAGAAATTTGCTTCGGCGACATTGGGGATCCGAATGATCCGCACGGCCA
The DNA here is from genome assembly GCA_002224055.1 of Pezizomycotina sp. ARF18. Taxonomy (NCBI): domain Eukaryota; kingdom Fungi; phylum Ascomycota; species Pezizomycotina sp. ARF18. The sequence continues at coordinate 101,408 of AZLU01000064.1, read as the reverse complement.
CCTTGCCGTGTGCGATGTTAAGCTGAGGACGGCTAAGATATCGAAGAAAAGTCGTATATCGGGCTTGGACAGTGAATTTTGGTTATTGTCAAACGATAAAGATAAAAAGCAAATAGATTTTGGTCCTCTTCAAGGAAGTTTTGGATATCCCTGGCATAATAGAGTTAACTTTTCATTTCTTTGTTCTTCTTTTTGGTAATATCGATGTCGCTGCTGACGATCATCACTATTCTTGTAAATATCTCTATTTGTTGTAGCATTTTAATTTTAAAAAGCGTATTTTCCTATTGGGGCCAGTAATGGAGAGCTTCTTCTTACCTCTTACAGAGGTGATTAGTACAATCAATGTGCAGTTTCTCGGCCTTTCGTTCCGCGCACAATAAAGGTGTCCTCGTCGTTGAACTGCGATCATCACGCGAGGTATTCAAGACTCCTTGCTGCGTCGGTCAGCAACCTCATTCATCAACCATCAAGCGATTGAGTGCTTTAAACGAACCTGAGAAATCCAAAATGGACACAGATCGCGAAACTTGCTCGCAATCTCAAATCTGCAAGCGCTCAATTTGATATTGCAATTTGAACCAGTTCTCGTCGAAATCTTCAATCGAACTGCAGAATCCTAATGTCGTCCCTGATGCGTCTGACTAGCGTCAAAAGAATGCAGTTGATAGACGGGTCCCTTGCATAGAAAATAATATATATCGAGGACCCTACTGTCCAAATAATTCTTCGATGTCATCGGGCCTAGACGAACGCATATAAATGAGTATGCATACCCCGGAATTTCTCGCTGAGCTTGTCTCCCAATTGGCACCTCGGATCTCAACTTTTGGACGGCATCTGACATTCCCCGACCTTCCAACGCTTTTCTTCCGATCGCTTAAACCGATGGCAATCTTTGAATTTCTGCTAAATAGACGCGTGGAAGGATCGAAATTCGATACGGTCCCTCGCAGATAGATCGTCGAATTATTTGGAGATACTGCAAAAGGACAGTTTCTCCATCCCTATGGTGTTTACTGTGGCTTTGGATTCCATGACGCTAGATAATGAGCTTAAAACGCCATGCAGATAGAGTGCCCGTCTCTCTGATTTTTGGTTACCTGGATACAAGCTCCGGGCCCTGAGAGTGGAATTCGTATCGGCGATGATGCTGAAGTTTTTTCCTCTTATTAGCAATCTCGTTCCATTGGGATCTTCGGAGAGCTTCCAGTCCCTTGCATACCGGATAAATATCCTAGGAGGACATTCTCGGTTGAGAGTACCACCGCCTTGATTAACTTGCATATCTAACCGCTTTCTTTATAGCTATTTTAAAAGAACCAAAGATATCGAAATCCGTCGATACGTGTTTTGGCAATGTGATTTCTTGCCTTTGTATGTTATGGTTGCTGGTGAATGTTGGTCTTTGTAGTGGGGTGCGTTGTTGTTGTGTTTTGAGTAGTAGAAAAGTTCAATCGGAAAGCTCTCAAAGCTCCAAAGCTACTAATACTGGTACATAAATATTATTTTTGGCGGTTGGCTGCGGCACAAATTCCCTAACTGATGTCATTCGGTACATTCTTTCATACAATTCACCAAAAACCGCAACACCGCTCTTGCTCCCCTTTGTCCAACGAAATCAATTGACAAACGTGAAAAAGAGCTATAAACAGTTTCTACTTCTATCCTACAAACCAACCCGTCGTTTCAGACTTTTCCTACTGACGTGAGGATCTACATACAGCTCAAAGAGTAATGGAGGAAGAGATCCAGGACACAGCTTCCCTACCACCGGAAATATGGGACCTGGCATACACGACGCCCACTGCCACCCACCGACACCCCACCACCTCCATACCATCCCGTCCATGAACGCGCGGACGCTAACCGTCATGGCGACGCGCGCGTGGGACCAACACCGCGTCGCCGATCTCGCACGAGAGCACGGCATCGACAAATCTTCCGAAGGCACAGGCTGCAAGGTCGTGCCCAGCTTCGGCTGGCACCCGTGTTTCACATATGATCGCGGACGACCTACCCGATTCGCTGGAGGAGTACTACATCACTCATATAATAGGCGGAGAGAAATGGAAGGGAAAGGAAAGGAAGCGAAGAGTAAGAAGGAACACTACACTGCTGTGCTTACGCCGTGTCCGCCGGACGAGTTCGTAGAGCAGCTACCGACCGAAGCCGCTGTCGGTGCTGATAGCGGAGACGAAAGCGTACCTGGAGGAGTTTCATAGCGCATTGGTGGGGGAAGTAGGGCTTGATAAGACGTTCCGACTACCGAAAGACCCTCGGGGTGGAGGGCGGATTGCTTTTCTGAGGATCTGGAGGGCGATCAATCGGGCCGCAAAGAAGATAAGGGCGATAACGATGCGGAAGGAGAACACGAAGATGGCGAGAAGCCGAAGATGCTATCACCGTACAAAGTCCAACCAGCGCACCAAAAACGGCTGCTGGAAGCACAGCTACGCCTCGCAGGAGCGCTAAACAGACCCGTTAGCGTGCACGGCGTCGGTGCGCACGGCGTGCTGCTGGAAGTATTTCAAGAGCTATGGAAAGGCTACGAGCGCGAGGTCGTATCGAAGCGCACTAAGAAGCGGGGTCCGTACGACTACCAAGGCGACGAATCAACTTCCGACGAAGACGAAAACGAAGAAAATCACAGCAACGTCAAGAAGAAGAGGAAGCGGAGAAAGGGACCGTTTCCATTTCCGCCGCGGGTATGTCTACATTCTTTCTCTGCTTCTCCGCCGTTTTTGAGGCAGTGGACGAACGAGGCGCATCCGTGCGAGGTCTTCTTTTCTTTCAGCACGGCCGTCAATTCACGGTACGGAGATAAATTTCTCGAGGTACTCAAGAATGTACCGGAGGATAGATTGTTGGTTGAGAGTGATTTGCATGCGGCTGGCGAGCGTATGGAGGGATATTTAGCTGGCATAGTAGTGCTCGTAAGCAAGGTTCGTGAATGGACGCTGGAAGAAACGGCAAAGAAGGTCGGCGCAAATTGGGGAGCTTTCGTCTTTGGTAAAGATGGAAGAGGTCAGAGAATGGAAGTTAGGAAGCGGTAACACGTATTCACTCAATTTTTTCAGTATAATCATTCCAAAAAACGAGAGAATTGAATTAATTATAAAAAGTATTGCTACTGTAATATTTACATGAAGAAGAGTACAGTATTAAAAAGAATGACTTTCAAAAGTATTCAAAAGAAGGCATTACAATTTTTTTAAGGAAGTTGCAAATTGTAATTGGTCGTTAAATTAGCATTACGTATAGTTAACAGCCCGTCTAGAAGAGCTGTTAAAGTAATGGAAAAACCTAACACCAACCGAAGTGATCGTGACCACGTCCACAGCATCCCATGGAAAGAAACGCCTAACGCCGGGGGCCAAACAGAAAAGGAAACCAAAAGGGGCAATAGTGGGAATGGGGATTTATTTCACCTGCAGGACCGCCAATGGCAGATCCATCTCCTTTTAGCTCTTTCAAATTATCGACTAGTGCTCGTGAGGGAGAAGGTGCAGGGAGGAGGGAAAGATGAAGGGAAAGAGGATGCAGTCGTGGAGTCGTAAGGTCGTGAAATGCCTTGGAGGGGTACAAACCATAAGAACGCCCTACCAAAAACGCCGGGTTCGGGGAATTGGGGATAGTGCAATGGCTTGTACAACGAGAGGAAGGAGCCATGATCCGAAGTGAATTCGCGAGGGGATGACATATGGGAATTAGGGGGTAAAAGGCACTAAACCGCCGAAGTAAGATATCATAGGGAAATGAAAACCAGACATGATCCAAAATTCTGAAAAACAAGAATTCAATAAACAAAGTCCTTCCAAAACGCCTTGTCCAATAACAATCCTGAAAGCGAGCCTCTAGCCCTCAGCTTTCTCCGCTTCGCCGCCTTCAGCAGCAGGAGCAGCACCTTCGGCAGCGGGGGCGCTACTGCTTTCGGTTTCTTTAGCAACCCTCCTCTGGTGCCTGCGTGCTTCCCGTTTGTATTCTCGATTCAAAATCAAGCGGAACCATCCGAAGACGAGCAGGAAGACCACCACGCCGACGACGGACAGGCTGACTATCAGCGCTACGGACTGGGACTCTGACGGGCCGAGGCCGCGGCGCTGCAGGTGCCATTTGGGGTGCTGGTGGCGCCGGTGAACAGCGAGAACGGGAATAACGTATAGCATGGTGGGAAGGATTCTATGAAGCTTTTGAAGGTTTCGAGGCAGGTTTGTGGTGAATGTAGTGCCGGTGATGAGAGAGTGTGAAGACGAATTGGTGCCATGGTTGAAGGGCTACGACAGGAGGTATATATAGATGATTTTTGAGTTTTTGAAATATGGGGTAGCTTAACTACGTGGAGCTCCGATTCAAGCTTGAAGGTAATTTAAAAAATCGTCAGTACACCGGTTTTCTTCATGATCATATGAAAAATTTAATAGACGGGAAGGCAAAGAACAAAGAGAGCTCACCAAGTAGGTTTGAGACAGCGTATGCGACGGCAAAAGCAGTATACCTTGCAATTGAGCAATGGAGTTGAGAAACGTGGAGTAAGAGCTAAAAAGAGTTACTGCAGCTGACTTGAAGTAGCCTTGGGTTTTTTCAGAAGTTTTGTCGGAAGCGAAATGTAGATGTATCTCGTGAGGGATTGGAGATAACGGATACTCCTCCCACGCGGGAGGAGTCTTATATAATTTGGACAACTGGAAGTACACGATGGTAGAGAACCCCTCACACTGCGGATCATTGATCAATCAAGGGAGAACAAAAGGAAAGAAAAGGAAAGAAAAGAAACTACTCGATCGTCTCTAAACGCAATGCCACGGCGATATACAGCTCTGGCGTCGCGTTGGCTGGCAATGAACCATGTAAGAAAAAGGTAAGGTCTGACCTTGTCCACAGAAATGCCGCCAGATACACTGCATGGAATAAATGCCAGAAAAGAATAGGCATGCTAACTGTCGTTATACTAACGACATTCGATTATTGTACTTACCTTGCTTGCAATGCAAGTAGTACGCTGTGGGTCTAGATTATTTTCTGTACTAGGCAATCTACCAGCTCAGTGTACAGTATTCGTACAGATAGATATTCCTATAGGTAATCGAATCTCTATTTAGTAACAGTTTTGAGGTTCCTGAGTCGTGTGGGACACCCCCAGGAGTGCCAATTATCTGCTCTGCTGGACACATCTTGTCAATCGTAGATATAGAGGCATTAATATGAATGAAACGACTAGGCTTCTTAAACTGTCAGCAAGAGCGATATTAAAAATTGCTCAGAAATCCCCCTCTGGGGCTGAATTTGACGATAGCAGAAAGACGCTCAAAAACCACATGGGCTCAAGCGATATTGTTCTTACTCCGATTGATTGAAAATGGCAGAATCTTATCGATATGGAGATCGTAAATATCGCCGCTCTGGTTCGTTGAGTTCAGACTGGGAAGTTCGTTGCTTTTTTCCCTTTTCCCACAACATGCTAGCTGGCAGTTGGGGAAGCTAATGCAAGGTATATGCAGCCTCTCGTTGGTTATTTTCGCCCTTTTGGAGAACAACCTGGGCCAGCCTATCCGATGGGAAGGTTGAAAGCCAGGGAATCAGGTCATCTTCAAATCAATCCAAATGGCCCAGAAACCCAGTAGAAATTCATAAAGAAAGTGTAGACCACAAAATGGATTGTCAGTAAGGATATTCCCTTTGTTCAATTGCTATTTCCCTTACTATTTTTGCCCGTCGAATCCCATCCCCGTGATACGTGGCCGTCCATTAGAGCGCCACGGCCCATTTAGGCGAGTGACTCCCGAGACCGTATAACGCCGATACAAAGCCGTTTTTTGTAAGATCGAAAAAAAAAAAAATGGCCGTCAACAGACTTAACGACTGCTTTCGGAACCACGCGTCCATCTTCTTTCCGTCAATTGGGATCCATAATTGAGCAATGAAGGGCTTGAGGGGATATCGTCGGTTCTCGGGAGACACAAAGGATTCAACAGGGCGGCTCCCGGATCTCCGTACGTTGAGATGCGTTTTGTATCACGGAACACAAGAAGCGGGATTTGTGCGCTGTCTCATGACGTTTTTTTGGCAGATCCCCCGTGCGGTATGTCCCGCCGCAGTCCCGCCGCAATGTCTCTTGGGCCTCGTGGCACCGCAGTCTTGGAATTTCAACCCCTCACCCATGCTTCCTCTGACTTGTCAACGGGGCGTACAACATCAGACGGCGAAAGTTCAACAATCAAAGTGCGGCTGCATGGTCTGGTAGTAAGGTGTGAAAAGCTGGCGTGGAATGATTGAGAAGGAATTTTCTCCAAAAGAAAAACAATACATAGACCAAAAAGAAAAGAGAAAGAAACGAATGCAATCATTTTTATTTAGCAATTTTATTTTCTTATTTGTTTGTCTTAGAAAACGAAACGGGTTGTTGGGAGTTTGAATTTCCTGAAGTTCAACAATCGTGATATGTTAGAAACCACTAAAAAGCATCACCAACAGCTAACGCTCGATACTTGATTCACAAAACAGAAAAAAGAGGGGCCTCAAATCTCAAAGACCATATGTCGCCAGATATCTACAATACCCTGATCGTTCTCGAGACTAGTGCACTATTCAACTTTACTGGGTAATTGCTTAAGAATTAGCTGAGGAAGCTACATACATGAATACAATTTTGAAGGATCGATCAAGGAATCGGTGAAAAGGTTTCACGAGATCAGCTGAGTATTAGGATTACCGGTATAACATTCAAATCAGCTACTGGTGAGTTTTGGCGATTGGATTGTTCAACTCATAACTGATATATGTACATGCGCTTTAACGGAGCCCTCGATGCTTATTCGCCTCTCACTACAAACGCTCGATATATTCCTGATACGTAATGGTAGCCTACTTGACCTAAGCAGTCTGGTGCCTTATCTCTTTCTTCGATTCTGACAAATTACATGCTGCATTGACTAAGCTTTCCAGGCGTCGTGTATATTGTTGTCGTTCATGTTGAACGATCTCTTAGATCGCGACTCATGTATGAACGGAAATATATGCACTTCATACGTGAAGCTTCGGAGAATGGCAGAGCTTTATGTTCCACCTAGCGTTGTAATCACCTGACGCATGTAACAGTGTAATGTCCAATTCATGCGGATAGTATGATCGTACAATATCGTGGGCTACAAGTCATAGTTTGTGCGTGGATAATATTGATTCAAAAAACAAATTTATTTGTATTATGGCTTCTGCTTCATTTAGTAGCGAGAGTAGCAGTCTGCCTCCTTATCGAGTTAGGTCGAAATGGGCGAAAGCGTAAACCGAGACTGATAGGGTACATATATTCTTTTTAAATGATTACTGCGGATGCTTTCGCACTTATGAGAGGGCTATGTAGCTTTCAGGCCGGAGTCACAGACCACAACGATGGGCTGATAGCACAGCATGACATAGCATAGCTAGCTATCTGTCGCATCTGGCGGTGACAGGGCCCCTATTTATTAGGGTACGGAACGGTGGCGCCAGGATAAATCCAGTCGAGCTCTTCTAATACCTGTAAATGCACATTGGTTCTCATTGGTAATAGCCTATCTCGATTTGCGTGGTTCATCGGTCCTTCAGGGCCTCGACAACGTATGAATTGTTTCGCAGCGTTGACGTTCGAAAAGGGTATTTGTCATATTTTGAAATCTTTTAGGGCAAATAAAAGTCGTCCGGCTTCATATATGTCTCCGCTGTGGTGTGAAGTAGACAATCGAGTTGGGAAGGTCGAGAAAATAGAAACATAAAAGAACTGTGACTTCGGGTCGATATGCTATATATATATATATATATATATTGGCCACAATTCTGGTTCTTTTTCGTTTCTTTACCTTTCTATGTAGCTCTCAGAATATACGTATTGATCTATGGATCCAGAATAGATCATCCGTTCATGTAGACGCCTTAGAGAAGCGGTCGTGAATGTCTCGTATCGTATGGTACGATTCCGTGTAAGTCCCACTAGGTATTTGTAGTCACTATACATATACCTTAAAACTTAGTTATTCACGAACTACGTATATGCTTCTTTTGAGGTTCGGTTCTGCAATATCCTAAACAGAGTCCAGAAGTTATAGACCGTAGATCATTTACCGTTTATCATGTGCGGGTGGGGCGTACATTTCAACTGTTGCTGCGGGAAACAGAAAGATATCGGATAAATATTTCAAATATGAAAAAATTAGCCTTGAGGATACGGCCCGTACGCTGCGATTTTTTTGCTGGTTAAGGTGTGTGGAGAGTCCAGGGATATATCTTTGCATCTCGCATCGATCGATGCTTGATCCTAAACATATGTTTAAGCGGTCTGTGTGTGCGTGTGTGTGCGTGTGCTATATAATATAAGTCTCCTTCATCCTGAGCATCTATTGAGCGGTAGTTTTTTCAACTTGTAACCGGAATCGTTTCCATAACTGTCGCGTTAGCATTTACGGTGTAGTTTAGCCTAAAAAATATTGTACTTTCCTCATTTCTTGCGCGATAATTTCGAGGAGTCATCGGTGGATCTGGCAGTCTAATACCAGGGCTTCCAAACGAAGGTTAATTAAGCGCTACTTATTTCTTCCAAAATATCACATGGACGGATCCTAGTTACGTTCCCCTGCATACTGAAGTTTGTGTACATAAACTCTTCCAATACGAGAGATATAAGTCGTTAGCAGCCTCTGCTCTCGGCAGATACCCGATAGGAAGATTCTCGTATCGTGATTGCTGCTTTTGTGTAATGGGTCTAGGAACGTCAACTCCACTTATAACGTACTAGTAAACGTCTATGTCGCGTCTGCATTCGCTACGCGTAGTGGCTGAATGGTTAGGGTATATCAATTCCAGTAGTGCATCATACCATTATTGAGCATGTTTATCCCTCTATACCAGCATACTTTAAGTGGTTTATGGGACTTTCAAGAAGAATGGGGATCACACGTGCATACGTTTTGTGTGAGTGTTCATGTACGCTAGACCTTTGATGCACTTCTCTATAGAGGCATCGGAAAACTGGCGCTACGAAGAATTATAGTAAATATTCGTACCGCATCAAACGCAATGTGACTACGTAAACTATGGGTAGATCGCTACGTCCTTGATTCCCTCTTTAAGCGCCTCGCTTGCATTATAGTGATTCGCTAAAAAGTTAGTAGTAACCAAAATGTACTTTATATGCTGGCTGTTGCAACCCTGTGCACTCATCCTCAACAGGGCTTTTAAATGCCATATAGTGTGTATACATTGGTAGCGGAGAGCGCCCCCAAACGATTGCTATTCCACGATAGTACGGTGCGCACCGCGATTTCTCCTTGAACACTCAGCGCAAAAGATCGTACGCTATTCCTAGAATAATACCCTCGCTCGTGTTAGCTTTACTTTTTCCCTATTCTTTTTTTTTTTTTTTTTTTTAAAAAAATATAAATATATACTACTTCGGAGGGGATACTAGGCCAATATATAGTCACTACTTCGTAGGGTCCCAGACTGGCCAATATATATGAAGCAAAAAGAGAGAAGGAATTTCCTCCTAACATCTCTTAACTATATAATCGAACGAGGAAGAAAAAAAAAAAAAGCATATTCGAGTATGCCGTTGACAGGAATCGAACCTGTATTGCCACGGTTTTCAATCGATGATTGCCACAACTGGATAATTTGTTAGAATTCGAATTGCACGATCCGAGAATTGAACGGAGGAGGCGGGGGTATTTACCGTGGTGTACTAACCATTATACGACAACGGCCGTTTCTTGGTTGAAGCGGAGGGTTGAAAATGGTTTACATGAACCTTGAAGCTAAATCTCCTCCGAAACCACGTCATGATCGGAGGATTGGTGCGGTATTGGACGTGCGGTGATCGAAACGAAACAAAGTTAGAAGCTAATTTAGCGCCATCTTGGACTTGAAGAAGGAAAGAAAAGAAATGAAATGAAATGAAAACAAAAAAAAAAAAAAAAAAAAAAAATAAGCTTGAAGAAATGTATTAATAGTTAGAAAGGTAAAAATAAATAAATTTCAGTATTAATATGAAGTATATATGTAATTTTCGTTGATGGCTCTCTACGAAATGTCTTCTCACCTGTGCAGAAAATCAGATATATATATATATATATAATAACCAGAATGAGGGAATACCTGCCGTGAACCCTTCTTTTAAACTAGGGGGGTCCTCTGGAGGTCAGAAGAGAAACGGACCAAAATTTGTCCTGTATACCACTTGCAAGCACATTATCAATCATTATACCCTTTCTTTTCCAGCTCTATATCCCATGAAGGCGAAATTCAAGTCACGTCGCATTTTCTTTCGCACAGTATTATATTACAAGAAGTAGATGCTCTACTTTTTTGAAACGTGGAGATCTCGATATTCCGTTAAATATATCCTCGGTCTCCCTGTTCTTTCGACGAGAGTGGTTTGGTATCTAATAATAATATACATGATTATTCTTTCTATGAGTGGAATTGTTCCAAAATACACAAAGACGTCCCTTTTATTCCCCCCCCCCCCCAAACTCCTTCTTTTGCTAGTGTAGAGATGCAATGAAAACCCCTAAAAAAAAAAAAAAAAAAAAAAGATGCAAATGATAATATACAACGCCTATTGAGAAGACGTATCGACTTCACTCCTCCTCCATGATACCATTCTTAGTAGATGTATGAATTACTGGTCCCACTTGATCTTCTTGCTGTTAAACGAGTCGATCATGCCAGCGGGATCAGCTTCTTATCCAAAAAGTCGAAGCGGCCAAACTCGTCGAGCAGTTGCGGGCCGTAGAGGCTCAGCATCCACTGCCAGTAGCAATTGTTGCTGTCCCAGTCCCTGTGCAGCGGTTTAATCTCGCTCGAATCGGCGCGCAGATTCCTCCTCACCTTCTCCGGAGCGACGGGCTCGGCCGGTGCGGGTGCGGCGGCGAGCCTGTCCATACTTCTGACCACCAGTTACCCGCGTACGTCTCCCTTCCGAGGATGTACTCGTCGAAGGTCATGAAGAACGGCTTGCGCTTGGTGGTGCCGTAGATCGTCTTGACGTTTTCGTAGTCGGATTCGGGTATGAGGTGGTCGATCTTGGGGTACTCGAGGCGCTCGTCCCACGTCTTTTTCAAGCGTTCGTAGGCCTTCTTGTCCGCCTCGACGCAGTCTGCGAATGTGAGCCTTCTGGACGAGTTCTTCTCCGCTCGTAGCTTTCCTGTAGGCATGCAGGTCGAGCATGTAGTTTTTCACGCCGAGGCGCCGAGCGCCATGGGGAGTAAATCCACGAGTCGAGGATGTGGTGCTCCTTGTTGTTCGGGAACTTGTCCCGGATCAAGCCGCGGACTTCCTCGAAGACGCTGGCGTCGGAGAACAAGTTGGCGTGGATGTAGTTCAGCTCCGCGATGGCCTGGTTGACATGCTGCAGGCCGAACGCGCGCGCGGGTTCTGCGGCGGCGAAGTTCTGGACGAAGAAGAGCATGTACCGGTTATAGGCCTTGATGAAGCCTAGATGCTGCGCTGGGACTTGAGCTGCCGCTTCATTTCTGTGATGTGCTCGTCGACCATTTCCCTGCTGATCCTCCAGATACCGTCGCCGTGGAGGCACAGGAAACCCCACTTGACGGGCGACTGCGGTAGCGGTTTCGCGCCCTGGTGATTCCTTCAGTGCATCCGAGGTAATCTTGACGCTTCCGCTCTTCTCGACGTTCCAGTTGAGACCTGCGAGGTCGGCAAACTCCCGCAGCGTCTGCCAACCGTCTGGCAGAGCTTCTCGTCCGTCGACCAGAACCAAAAGTCGTCGTGCAGCCTGACCATCTGCAGCTTCCCTTCCGTCTTGCGGTTCCCGCCGCCTCAAGGAAGAAGAGAATGTACTCCGAGAGCATAGAACTCAAGCTGTGGTTGATTGGAACACCGCACTTCCTGATCCGCGGGTCCTCGTTCTCAGACATCTTCGAGGGGACGCTCAGGAAGGCCTTGAAGAAGGTGATCCACTCCTCTTGGATACGGCAAACTCGCAGAGCGCCAGCATGACCTCGTGGAGATCGACGGGCCGTACTGCTCGAGGTCGACGTGCACGACAGTCATGGCGCCTTCGGGTCGATCGCCTGCGTCTTCTGAACGTCGCACAGGATTCTCTGCAGGAGCCGCTGCTTGACCTCCGGCGCGCGCATCCTTGTACCCGGCGGTATTGTTCCCACCGCGGCGGTTCTTACGACTGTACGCCTCGTCATCAGACTCCTCCGCGCCGTCCTCCCTGTAGTTGCGGAAATCGTACAGGTTTTCCGGCACATCGTCATGAAGAACTGATCCCTGAACTCAGCCTCCCTCTTACGCCTGAGACTTTTCGAGGCGTAGTGGCTCTCGCCGAGCATTTGCTTGCGCAGCTCAATCTTCCTGGCATCGAGAGGGTCCTCGGCTTCTTCCAGCCGACTTCGGAAGTGAGAACTACCGAAAGCACGTACCGAAGCTCGATACCCACGCGACGCCAACGTGCTGCAGGAAGATGGCGTCGATGAGGGCGGCATCGAGGTATGCCCTGTACTTGCCGTTCAGCTGGCGGCGGAAATTGACGTTGATTCGTCCTGCGGCAGGCCCAGTTTTCGATGTTGCGCAGCGTCATGTGAGAACGTTGGCGATCTCGGAGAGGATAGTCTCAGACAGCAGGATCTCCTTGCACGCCGCCCTCTTGCTGTCGGACAACGTATCTCCGCTCATAAGGTTGTGGACGCTCTGCTTAACGTCCTTGACGCTAATATCTTCTTCCTGGCGAAGTTTATCGCCGAAGACCTTCAAGCGGCGGCGTATCCACTCCAGCGAACCATCCTTCGGCTCAGCACCGACCTTTTTCTGCTCATTCGACGGAACAGAGCTTCCACGTAGCGTATCAACCGTCCGCGTCCGCGGATTCGCGCTTCTCGAATATCGTCGCTTCGAGGAACTGCTTCTGCTTCTGCAGCTCCGGCCTGCCCGTATCCTCATACGCTTCGGTCGCCTCGCCGTCTTCACTTGCGGCTATCGGCTTCGCAGCTTCGGACTCGTTCATCTCCGTCTTGCCGTCGCTCTTCAGCCAGTCGTTGAAAATGCTCCCGAAGAGTACGCGTACTCGTACTTCCTCTGCGCCTGCTGATCGCAGCATTTATGGCGCGGCAGTGCGTCTCGTACACCTCGGCCCCATCGAAGGGTCGGCTTCGGACGCCGCGAGCACGCTTTTAACCTGCGAGACGTCAACCTCGGCGCTGCTGAGCTCAATGTTCTTGGCGCTTGGCCTTCCTGAGGGCTTCGTAGAGGGTCTTGAGCTTCTCGGAGGACTTTGAGGGTAGGTTTTCGAGGACTGGGGTGTAGTGCTCGTTAAGCCTGTCCTTCTGGCGGGCGAGTTCGCCGAGCTTGATGGAGGTGACAGCGTGCAGGGTCTCGCTAAGGCTGCTGTAGCCGAGCTAGAGCTGTTGTTACCGGAGCCATGTTGCTGTGACTTCTGAAGATGTAGTTACAGTAGAGTAATGAGAGTGCGAGGTGCAGATGAGCTTTGCAAATGTCGACTTTTGGAGTCGTGATGGTGAAGATGGTTGTGATTTATGGGACCAAGTTAATGGGACCGATAGTTTTTGATTTTCTAGGTGATTTATTGCATATATGCAGGAGTCTGCTAGAGATTGGTATCGATGCTCTGAACATTTCTTCCGGATGAGGGGAGGGAAGTGAGGTTTATATAGAAACCCCAACTACCCCAAAATTTGAAATATCTAGAAGTTAGAAAGCTAAAGAATGACGCAGTACAAAACGACAGAATCCAGTAGAAAGATTAAGAGCCTCCGGATTTCAAAAGAACGATTGAGTCATACAAAGAAAGACCTCAAAAGCTTTTTTTTTTTTTTTTTTTTTTTTTTTTAAATTCACATCAGGCTTTTGCGTGAATCCTGGGAGCTAGTTCTGCTGCGCTTGAAGCTTCCGGGGAAGATACTCCGGACTAAGGTCCGCCGCGCAGAAGCAACTAGCAAGCAACTTCGTCCCTTTGTCAATTGAGGATTTTTTGAAGCTGTGTAATAGCGGGTTTTGTAGGACAATGGTGTTAAGAGTGAATCCTGAAAGCAGAGATAGAGGGATGTATATACAGTTAAGCCCTTTTTTTGTCCTTTCGACTAGAATAGTAGTACTAGAAAGGACAGAAGACAAAATAGAAAGAAAAGAAGCAATAGCAGATCAATGTGAAGTATCGTGAGTCACTGACACTGTTGAACGTCGATGCTCAGAGATAGATGGTATGTTAGTGGTAACTAGCGGGGTACTATCACTAATACTGTGTGGAAGTGATCATGAAGAGGTTTTAATAAAGTGGGGGAAGCTTTATTTTTTTTTTTTTTTTTCAACTCCCCGACTTCCCCCCGACTTCCGTCTGAGACAAATGATCACTAGGTACTCTCCACCTATACATCCTGACAAGCTTTAAGCGATTAATATCGTCCGAAGATGTATGAAAAAGGCTGCCTACGGGGCAGTACGTATCCACCTAGTTCTAAAAGGCGCTTTAAGTGCATAGCTGTGTTAAAAAGAAAAAAAAAAAGGCGATTCTCTTCTATATCTAACAAAGCTAAATCTTTTTTGATTTTCTCTTGCACACGGCCTAAGACCATAAGTATATGTATACACATTTATACATTCAGCGAAATAACCGTTCTGTATGAAGTCTGCAGGGATGGAGCACCTAGGTATATGATAGGTACTAGTACTTTAGGTAAGTTGGTATATATGAAGTAGTTGTATAGGTATAGATAATTATATGGTGGAAGAACAATTAAGTAACAATCTTCCCTGAGCAAATCGACCCTGCCTCCTCTAAGTTCCAATCGAGGAGGAACTCCAGGCCATACGGCAATTAAGGACGTTGGACAAAAAAAAAAATAAATAAAATAAAAAATAAAAAAATAAAATAAAAATAATGAATGGCGAGTTAATATGTATGTATATATATATTTTTAGGCTAGAGATTGGACAAAGATAAATAAGAGAGCTACACGCTACAAATCTGCGAGTTCACTTTCAGACCTCCGCGATTTATGATCGATTACGAAATCCCTCGAGTTTCAATAAGCCTGTTAGGAAGGGGCCTCTGAGTGACAATAAATGGTCTTGATATTATTTATCGGTTGCTCCTTTTGTGGGATGGAATCCCCTTCGTTAGGGATGGATCAAATAGCCCTTTATCGAGATATCTCTCTTCATTTCTTTGTGTAGGACCCCAAGCCATATACTTATAGCTTAATCAAGCGAAGTGCCACAGCAAATACTAGTAACTTCTCAGTCTCGTTACCAGACTCTTAATTTAGCGCAGCGTTAAAAGTTCTAAGCTAGTAATTCTCAAGCGTCCCTCCAGGCGAAGATGTTATGCATATCAATGCAATTCCCGCCATTCCTTGAAAAGACTGCATTACAAACGTAGAAAATACCTCCCTCTCTAAAACTTTTTTCAATTTAGAGGCTATCGCCAAATGTTTGCAAAGATATTCCATAGCTAACTTCCCCTCGTTAACATCTATTTACTTTATAGCGCTTTACATGCTATTGCAGGAGGTAATATGGGGAAGGAGATAAGTGTCGAATGTAACCCTTCAAACCAGCGGGTTGCGGCAATGCATTGATTGATATAATTGGGGGGGGGAGGGAACGTCCCTGACTGCCGCAATTATCATCCATGTGGCGGCAGCTCATGGGCCATGGGCTGACCACTAGGCTAAATGCTCAGTGATCAGGTGGTTCTCTCTCTTCTATCTATCTGCGTCCTCTCTGCAATTTATGTGAGGAGCACCTCTTTTTTCCCCTAACATTCTTTTGGACGCCTTATCTGCATTGCGTGTACAAATTATCTATGTAGCAGAGCGTTCAATCAATCAAGCAATAATAAAGAACATAGAAAAGGTGATAAGGAGAAGCTCGTGGAGCCAGCTTTCCTTTTACTTGGAACAAAACACTTGCTGTCACGAGAATTGTTCGACCTCGTTGGGGTCCAAGCCGCGAGTTCTGGAGTGGGAATTAAAATTTCGGAAGTGCCGCACCCACTCCCGAAAAAAATAAAATAAAAAAATTTTTCCCCAAGGCCCCGCATTCGTCAGTTCTGTCACAATCACTGCAACTAGCTGTTCTCTTCTCTTCTTTGAATCCTCAATCGGAGCACAATTTTTAAACTGGAAAATTCCTGAAGGAAGAGAGAGAAGTCAAAGGAAGATCACTTGACGTATTATCAAGGTTCAGGCTTTATCTACCATCATCTATTATTAATTTACAAGTACAATACTCTGTCCATCCATCCATCATACTCGGCATCCTTCCAATCTCGCCCCTAGCGGTCCCCGGTTCTCCCTCGTACCTTACCTTACTTCCGGTTCTTTTTTTTCAGCTCTCGCGGTCGCGCAGCCGTTAAGCTGACTCTTTTCCCTTCCCATCTTCGTGTTGAAATCTCTTTTCCTTATTAATCTCGCTCCTTTCCCTCATCCTTTATTGATAACCAGTATTATAGTTTGTTTCTCCTTTATTCTGAACCTTGAACCGGAATCGGAATTTAAACCAAAAAACGAACATAGGAAAAAAAAAAAAAAAAAAAAAAAAAAAAAAAAAAACACACAAAAGAGCATTCAAAGAAGAAAGAAACGCAATCTTCCAAGTTTTCATCACACCATACGTATCTCCTCTCCATCCTCACGCCATCGGCTTCTAGGGGAAAAGCAGAAGGGAAAGGAAGCACGCTCGAACCCTTTTGTCTCTTTAACACTCGAACATTATAGCACAAACCCGTCATCAAATGTCATTCCCCATTCCAAACACGCCGATGCTGGCGCAGCAAGGTCAACAGCAACACCAGCTCCACCTCCGAACAACCAGCAACAGTCGCAGCTCTCGAGCTCGCCGTCGCACCATGCAACGCTTCCCTGGACCACGGGATCCCTCCCCGCCTCGCATCCTCGTCCTCCTCCAGCTCTCACCACCGATGTCCATTCGTTCGCCAGGCAGTACCAGCAACGCATGGGTAGCCTGAACGGCGCCGTGGCTTCGGGAAACAACGGCGGTCCGTTCGGCGGCCCGAATAACGCGGCCGGCTTCAACAATACGCCACCAACAGTAATAAAATCTCGTCCTCCTGCTACCGCGACCGTCATGCCAACGTCGCTCCAGGACTGGCGCTACGAATCGCGCCGCGAAGCTCAGCATATCCTCCCGCACCTGTACCTCGGCCCTCTTTCCGCAGCCAAGAACGTCGAATACCTGAAAACGGAAGGGATCACGCTGTTGATCGCGGTCAGGAACAGCATGACGGCCCGCGCACGCTTGCTCGGAGGCCCCAGAACGAAATTGAGAAGGATCCGGAGCTCAGAGGCCGCGTCCGCTTCGAATCGGTCGACGTATCTGGAAACCAGGAGCTGATCGCCTCGTTCCCCATAGCATCCGCCTGATCGACGAGCACCTCTATTCGAACACTAATCCTTCGCTTTCCCAGGCGCACGGACGATGGAATGTTGCCGCTGCAGCCAGAGAACCCGGAAAGACCTTGCTGTACTGCGAATCCGGTAACGAGAGGAGCGCGGCGGTTGCGGCGGCGTACATCATGCAGCATCTCTCCGTTAACGCGGTCCAGGCGATCCAGATCATACAGGGCAGGAGGTTCTGCGTCTGCTTCGATGACTCGATGAAGTACCTGCTCACTAGTTACGAGCCGATCTGGAGAGCGAGGAGGACGTGGAGAGCTACGATATCGGTCACAATCAGCAGCACAACAACCAGATGCAGATGCAGCACTATCAGCCAACAGCACGTCCGATTCGGGATGGGACGCAAACGCGGGAAGAGGGTTGTTGAGGAGCGTACGACGAGGAGGTCATGGGTGCTCCCGATGAAGACGGAACGGTTCCTGGCTTATCGATGCGGCGAGGTTCGAGAAGAGGGAGGGCGTTGCTCCGTTTAAGGATATAAATAGCCAGGACTCACAGATGTCGATTGACGGGGCGGACTGAAGGAGATCGTTTGCTATATCTTCCTGCGTCGGGGACTAATTAGTTTTTTTTTTTTTACCACGGCATGTCCTTTCTTTGCTCCTCGGTTTCCTGGTTTGGTTTAAAGCGGTCCTTGAAAATAAAAAGAATATTGGAAGAGCGAGAAAACATTAACAGTACAAAAAAAAGATATGACATAAAAGCAAGAAACCATTACAAAAAGAGGAAAAAAGTGGAATTTATCATTTTCATAGGTGTTCATTCTTACGCAGTTACGACGATTTTACGACGGAGGGAGGGAGGCTTTTATTACAGTTCTTTTCTTTTAAATCCATTATTAAATATTCCTGTCTTTACGGATTAGATTCTCCTACGACTGCTGATATTCTCAGAATCGTTGAAGGAGAATTGAAGCTCAAACAAGGGTTCCTTTTCGTCCGTATTTATTCGTTTTTGCGGCTTCTTACGGTATCAACTCTTTTTTTCTTATAATAGCTACTACTCTTTGAACAGCTTGCCTACTTTCAAATCTTCATGTTTTTCATTTCATCCTTCTTTGCTCTTTTTTGTTCGTTGTTTCGTTTTCAATATACCATCATGATCACTTTTTTTTAGGAGATTAAGGATCCATGAGTATTCGGAGAATTTTCCTTTTCTTTCTTTCTTTTCTTTGTCTTTTCTAAGAAACCAGTACATATATAACTTTTGTAACTTCTTCGCTTTAATAACGATCGATTTTCCTAGCGCATTTTTACAAGTTGATTTCATGAACGGTGCATAGTTCCTATTACGTTGCGGATGTTTTCATTTGTGTAGTCTCCTTACCTTTCATCAAACAGAACATAGTAATATTATCAAATCGTGCAAAACTGCAGGCATACGAGGTCGTGAAAATATTTACGTCATACTAACAAGGACTCAGTCTACTCAAAGACAACCTTTATAATGAAGAAAACCAGTCAATATCCTTCAACGTTCAAGTGCACCCGAGTTAGCTAAGTGAGATGGTTTAAAGAGCCCTCTACTTTACATAAAGCAGCTCCATAGAATAATCCTAATTTGGCTCTCCATGAAATTTCACACACAAGCTCAACTCCCATAACTCGCCATAAATAAAGCGGAAAACCTGTTAATTCCGGTTTTACTCTTTTCCCACCGTTGAAACTGCTAACCGGTGCTTTTCTCTTTTTGCTTTTGGATTTAAATTCTTATATTTTTTTTTCTTATTTATTTTAGCTCATAAATGGCCCTATGTATTCGGATGCTTTTCACCACCACTTCCCCCATACCCCTTCCTTCTTCTTCTCCTTATTATGCTCCTAACCAAACCCATCCTCAACCGCCTCCATAATATCCCTAACCGGCCCCTCAACGCCATAATAACACTCCGCCACCTCCCCTCCCACTTCTCCCTCTTCCTCCCTTCTTCCCCTTTCATCCCATTCCACTCCTCCACTTTCCCCCCCGCAATCCTACCGACGAACTTTACCACATTCAACCACGCGTGTCTCAACTCACTGCCATCACTCTCCTTCCATAAGGAATATAGTTGGTCGTCGTATGTGGAGTTGTATATTGCAGAGACAATGGTAGCGCGACATTCAGGGCATTTAGGTTTTTGTTTACGAGGAGTTGGTAGCAGCAGAGGGCGCAGAGGTGGTGGGAGCACGGTTGGAGGTGTAGGGGTGTTTTAGGGTTTCGAAGCAGGTCGAGCAGTTGTGGTTTTCGTCGTAGGAACCTTGTAGGGAGGGCAAGGGTGTTAGTATATATATTTCTTCAAGGTAAGCGAGGAAAGAGGCTTATGTACCGTCTGGTAGAGGTAGTTTCGTAACGTCCAATGGTAGCGGTTTTTTCGTAGCTCCAACTAATGGAGCTGTCTGCGCGCGTTTATTCGAAAAACGAAACCACGAAATAGATGTCGGCACGGGAAGGCGAATAGACAATAACCATACGCTGTTGCAAAGAGCGTAGATGCCCTTGCGGTTCCGGGATAGCAGCAACGTAGACATAACCAGAACAAGGCCTGCCATATATAATACGTTGAGCTTGAGCAGCTCAGGTTTAGGTTTTCGAATTTCTTCAAAGCTACTTGCTCTGAAAAAAGATGTAAGCGCATTCAACTGCTCTCGCCAGGTTCCTTTCTTCCCTAGCTGTACACTGGTGGTCAGGCCATCCAAGTAGGCTCTGTAGTCCGGCACGTTGAAACCTAACAGTTTCAAAATGTGCTTTTGTATCCTGCCAGACGCGAGGAATACGAAGAGGAAACATCGTTGTTGGTACTGGAAGATGGCAGTACCGTCAGAGGGTAAAAGTTAAACATCCTCAGAGGCATTGTTTCAGAGCGTCTGTTCCCCTAGATGACGATATCTGGGTGTCATAGTCGTACTGCATGACCTTTTTTTCTGATAAAAAAGTTATTCGCGATGTGGTATGCCTGCATTATTAAGATCGTGACCTTGAAGTGCAAACTTGCACATTGTCTGACAATAAGAGCTACAATCCGGCACTTCAAATGTGGCAGAATGTCGTCGAATATTCGACGACCACGCCTGTAAGCTTTAGCTATAGTAGCTTCTGCCGTCCCCACACGAGACGCTAAATCTGCACCAGTTAGCGCAAGTCAAAGTGACAACGCTATCAATCAATCAAGCGCCGCACGAGCTTGTGTCCTTTTTATGCAAAGACCACTTCCAAGCTGGATATTTTGGTTCTCTAGGATACTGGACCCACAAGGAATCATGTTTAAGCAACTTTGCAAGGCGTCTCCGGTAGTAAAAAAATTCGATAGTAGCAACAAGAGCATATGCATGGAGCTACGTGATGTTAGTAGAAGTTTCCTTGATGGATTGCAATGGGCCTGAACCTGTTAGCAGTGTACCTGATCATGAAAATATATATGATAACTTACTTTACGTACTTTACGTACTTATTTGGAACGCCGAAGGTCAGATGGAGATAGCCAATGCAGCTTAATAGATGATACAAGTAATTGCTGGAATACTTATTGTAAGTCGTTGTTGGTCGTGTCGTCCATTGCCTGCTTGGTTAGGGCACTAGCCACAGGATACCAAGCCACCAACCAATATTAGCCATAAATAAAAAAATACCCTGCTATTTTTTTTTTTTTTTCTCTTGACCATTTGCCCTACTGGGTACTTCCTTCCTACGCATTTTCTAAAACATTTGATTTTTTACAAGAAGGCTGCTGCTCGACCCTTGGTAACACCACCGAACAATCATAACAACAACAATAACAACACAACGAAGGCTTCTAGATAGAATATACAAGGAGCCTTCTCGATTTCACCAATCTCATATCAACATTGGACTCGCCGCGTTCGTACTCCTCTCTCTCTCGACCGGTATAGAATACCTGTCTTTCCTCGCAGCCTCGTCTTTAGGAGCCCCAGCCGACTCCGAATCCTCGAGCCATCCCAGCCTCTTCCGGCCCCAGAAAAAAAAAAGGCGAAAAAAGAAATGGTTGTGCTATTCGACGAAGGAGACACTAACCTACTGAAGAAGTGGATAGTGCAACGCCTGGAAGATGTGTATGAGAACATCCAACCTCTATTTTATCTTGTTGCTGCTATACTTCCTTGCTAACTGACGGTTTTTGACGCCTGTTACAGCTCAGATGCCGATGCAGACGTTTTGGCCGACTACGTGCTCGCCCTGCTACGGCACGATCAAGGCGAAGACGAGGTGAAGCAGATGTGCAGCGATCAATTGGCTGACTTCTTACAAGAACGTTCGTCGGAGTTTCCCCACCATTTGCCCCACTACCGTTACCTCCAATGTACGCACAATTACTAAAAACAGGTTTTTCTTCAATTACCTACAGACACAACGCAATTCGTAAACGATGTCTTCACCGTCCTCAAAACGAAGGGTTACCTCTCGGTCAATTCCACACTAGCAGGCGCCAGCGCGCAAGTGGATCCTTCCCCGGCGCCAGCGGCGGCCGTCCCACCACCGTCTCGAACCTCCTCTCCTCCACACCGCTTTTCTCCCCTTCGAGCTCGTCGCTGTCTGCCGCAGCAGCGCCGTACGTCCCCCAGCAGTCGCGGTCCCCGTATGCGCGATCACCGGCACGGAGCCGCGAACGGTCTAGGTCGCCGGAGGACCACGACATGAACATGAACAGGAGGCCGTACGCCGAGCGCGAGCGTGAACCGCTGTCGATGGACCGCGACGCGCCACTATTCGAACGACTCCGGGCAGCAGGGCGGGCGAGGTGGTTACAAGCAAAGGCGAGGTGGTAGAAACGCGGACGACTCCGGCGGTGGCGGTGGTGGCGTAGGTGGCAGAGAGGAGGCGAGAGGAATAGAGGCGGTGGCGAGGGGGAACGACCGTGGAGGGTTCGGTGGGCAGGGTCAGCCTCAGTCTGCTTTCGGACAACAGCCGCCGCCTATGCCGGGTTTACAAATGCCGGAATGCCGCCGATGCCGTGGGCCAGGATCCGATGAGCCAGTTCTTAGCAGCTCAGGCTGCAGCGGCGGCGGCAGCAGCTGCGGGTTGGCCAGCGCCACCTATGTCAGGCTACAACCCGTCAGCACCGCAAAGCGGATTCCCTCAGCCACCGACTGGACCGCCGCGGGATCGCCGCCGAACAGGAAGGTACCTAAGCAGTGGGCAAGCGCTGCAGGGATACGATAACCAAGGGTTCTGCATGAAAGGTGATATGTGTCCGTACGAGCACGGAGGCAGCGGCCAGCGCAAAGATGACGTAGGATCTTGCTTACCTTATCAAGCATTTAGCAAGCACCTTGAATACTTAACTAACCCGTTTTTTAAAAAGAATACGATCCGAATAACTCGTTACTCCTGCCGCAGCTATTAGCGCACAAGGTCAAGGCCAAGGACAAGATCAGAGAGGCAGAGGTAGGGAGGTCGGAACTTCCGCGGCGCCGGACGAGGAGGCAGAGGGGCGGACGGTCGGAATTCTCGAGCACGACGAACTACGAGAGGAAGAACGTGGCATTGGTAGTCGAGAACATACCCGACGACAAGCTGAATGAGGCTTCATTCGGGAATTCTTCGGCAAGTTTGGGACGATCGAGTGGGTCGAGTTCAAGCAAGGCCGGAATATGGCGACGCTGAAGTTCCAGACGTACGACATGGCTAGAGCAGCGTTCGAGTCCCCCGCGCCCATTTTCGATAACAGGTTCATCAAAGTTTTCTGGCTGAAACACGAGCTCAGAATCCTGCGGGAGCAGATAAAGGGCAAAATCAAGGCGGAGACGACATGGAGATCGACGAAGCCGAGTTTGCGAGGAAGCAGGAGGAAGCGCAGAAGGCGTACGAAGAGAAGCAATCGAAGAAGAAAGCGAACGAGGAGCTGGCGAAGGACTCGAGAGCGTAAAGAGGAACTGTTGAAGCAGCAGCAGGAGCAGAAACGCCTGCTTTTAGAGAAGCTGGCGAAAGAAGCACTCCACGTCTGCCGCAGGTGGACAGCCCGAGGGTGAAGCAGCAGGAGAAGCTGTGCGGACGCCAACGGGAAATCGGACGCGGAAGCGAAGAGGACCGCCGCCCTTGAGGCGCAGCTGGAGGCGTTAGAGGCTGAAGCCGCTTCGTTGGGTATCGACCATTCGAAGCTTGACCAGCCCTGACCGACACCGGGTCGTGGAGAGGGAGAGGCGGATACCGCGCCGCGGAACGTATCCGTACAGAGGGCGACATCCTATTCGCCGTATAGGGCTACCGCGGCGGGTTCGGGTTCACGAGGGTGCGCCTGTTATAAGCTTGATAACCGGACGAAGAAAGTTAGCGTCACCGGTGTTAATAGCACACACGACGAGGAGCTGCGGCAGTACCTCTTGGTAGCAATTCTCTACGTAAATTTAGCACTAAATGGAATATCAAACTAGGCCTTTTATTGATAGTTGCGATAGCTTAACTCCGAATTCGAAAGCATCGATCCTCACCCGTCCACCCCGGACGCACAGATTATCACCTTCAAGGACCGTGCGACGGCTGAAAAGGTATTTATACCCTCTTCCTACATTTTCATATCTTCCTTAATCAATCTTCCTACTTCTCGTGACAAGAGATGCTTATTGTTATGACAGTTCATCTACGGCAGCAAAGAGATCCCCAACATCGGCAAGGTCGACCTCTCCTGGTACAACGCCGCCAGCAGCGCTACGGCAGCGGCGTCGGATCGCCGATGCCCGCAGTACAGGACAAGGCCGGCGACGTCGAGATGGGCGGTAACGATTCTGCCAACATGGCGCTGCGTCGTCGGGCATGGACGAGTTCGACGTCGCGGAAGACGACGAGGGAGGTGGGGGAGCTGAAAGCGGTGGTTGGCAGAAGGAATTGTGATATCGTTTTAACTTTGAAAAGCCAATCCGTCTCCGGGAGATTTCGGGAACAATCTTCTCAGAGGATATAAATATGGGAGATGGGTGGAATACGCGACAAGCACTGCAATTTTTAAATAAGATAGTGCACAGTACATCATATCGTTATATAAGAAAACAAAGAAGAAGAAGAACGAAAAAAAGGCTAGAAAATATAAAACGGCCTAAGAAGGAGGAAAAGTGAAGTTGAAAAAAGAAACAAAAAATACTTAAATATAAAAGGAAAACCCCGGACGTAGTCCTTTGTAGAACATATATATCACATTATCTTTATATGTACAATAGTGGCCTGTATATCTTGCATATCAAGCAGCCTCTCGGATATACTGCTTGTGGTGTTCGTTGCTGTTAGTTTTTGTTTTGCCAGGGATATATATCATCATGAAAGACATATACATCTTGGAATTGCTTCTGGTTGAAAGGCGTTAGGTTTCTCGTACATACCAATACCCTTATATTTGCTTTGGTATTTTATTTACTTATTATTATCTAT
The DNA here is from genome assembly GCA_002224055.1 of Pezizomycotina sp. ARF18. Classification (NCBI taxonomy): domain Eukaryota; kingdom Fungi; phylum Ascomycota; species Pezizomycotina sp. ARF18. Next base: position 76,617 of record AZLU01000064.1, on the reverse strand, counting down.
TTATCTATCTATTTATTTATTTATTTTGAGAAAGTTCAAGTACGTATGGCTAGCCTCTTCACACAGCTTGGACTTGAATGGAACCACGTATGTGTACATACAGACGAGAAACATTGCAGGCGTTCATGCTCATAGGTTTTTTCGAATGATTCTTTTCAAATTTTAGTAATCTGTGAAATGTCCAGCAAAAATATACAATGTACACAAAAAAAGATATTACAGCATTCAGACTTTGTTCGGCGACTCCTTCTTAATCAGAGCGTACACGAACATCCGTAATGAAGAAAAAAACGGGAAGATAGATAATAATACACTATATAAACTTAGAAGAAAGGCAAAAGAAAACAAGCCCAACTAGAAGCAAGGGGAGAAAAGCCATATGCCTAAAATTACAAAGGAAGCAAGTGAAATAAATTAATAGCGTAAAACGAAAAACGTATTCGTGCCCAAGAGACTGAAAAAAAAAAAAAAAATCATTAAACTCCTTATTAAGACATTACAATATGAAGCCAAATAAACACAAGAACCAAAGTTCGAATTTTTTTCCATTTCAAAGTCTCCCCAAACCCTGGAAGTTAACACTCATATCTCATCCACCTTCCGTAGGAAAGAGTTCAGACGAGCAGTATCAAGACCCGCAGGATCGCTTTCGACGGCCTGCAGCAGGCCCGGAAGGACAGAATCGACTTTCTGCTCGTCGACGCCGATGCACAGCGCGACCACGCGCCGGAACTTGGACTCCATGTCCTCCGACCGGTTCCGTAGCGAGGTTGCGAGGTTCTTCAGCAGCTCCTGGTTCCGCTCGTACGCGGCCACGCGGCCTTCAGCACCGTCGACGGCGGTAGCGTCTTGAGGTACTGCGACTGCGTCGAAGTGAGGTTTTCAAAGTCCCGTTCACCATCTCCGGATTAATCTTGAACGGGAAGTCCGGCTCGTACGCCTTCCCCGCTTGCTCTTGTAAAAGCTGCGGGTGCGTCCGGCGAACTTATCCTCCTCTTCCTTTATCGCCCGCGCTAAATTAACCTTCTTCTGCTCTAGCTCCTTTCTTTCGTTGATTTGTAACTGTAGCGCGCTTAGTTTCTTCTTTTCTTCGCCGGACGCTTGCGATGCTTCCCGCAGCTGGCCGTGGACGGCGTCGATTCAGCTTGCTTCGAATTGATTTCGTTCTGGAAGTCTTTGTCGAGGTTCGCGATGATCTCCGTTATTGCTGTTGAAAAAAAATTTTTGTTAGCAAGCGTAGGATAGAATAGTAGAGCGAAGTAAATACGTACAGCTCATAATATCTTCGCGCTTCTGCTGGACGTTCTGCGACACCTGCCACGGTTGATTATTTCTCCGAGGCGGGAGCGGATCTCCACCGATACCAAAATCAAGCGGCCGTAATCCAGCCCTGTTCGGAATATTCGGGTCCGCTTTAACCTCGACGAGCTGCGAAACGATATCCTTATTCCCTATTCTCGCCGCAATGTTCAGCGCCGTATCACCGCTCTTATCCTGCGCGTTCAGAATCTCCAGCATGAACGGGAGCATGCTCACCGGCGTCGACTTTCTCGTACCGTCGGCGGTGCTGGCGGACATCGAACCACCTTGCCGTACCAAAAATTCAAGCAAGCTCTCCAAATAGTATCTAGCGGCTTGACTTCTCCCTTTGATACCCGACATGAGGACGATATGATGTAGCACCGTCCGCCCAGAGTCATCCACGATTGTTATTCCTGGATGAAGCAGCTCGAGCAGTTGCGAAAACGAATTATTCTCCAGGCTGTTCGTAACGAGACATCCCCGAATAAGCGGCGTCTCGCCGGCGTAGTTTACCCGCACCACCGAAGCGCCCTTTGGACCAGCGTTCTTATTAACGGGATCATCGCAAGTGCTGCCGCCCAGTGCATTGCCGTATGTCCCATCTTATCAATCGGAAGGTCGATTTGTTCCTCGTTGATCTGCTGCAGGCCGACGTGGTTGGAGTAATCTGCCAACGGGGGAGATATAAAGAGGCTCGTTAAAATTTCAATAGCTCGCGCGGCGTCAGGCACTTGTGTTGCGTCAATTGGAGGCTCTGGCCGCGCCATAGACTCCATTTCTAGGACCGATGTATTGAGCGATCTTCGTCTGGTGATCCTCTGAACCTTTTTGAGAGTTGAAGATTAGCGCCGAATAAAAATAAATAATAAATAAATAAATAAATAATAAAGCTGTATGTCTACTTACGATGAATCTGGAATCGTTGCTGCAAAGCTAGCCTGAGGTGTGAATGAGGGCGGGATGAAGGATGTTTCTTGAGACATTGGCTGCGTCATGGATTGGTTTGGGGTTGGCCGGGCCGAAGTCCGGCTTTGGTTCGGATCGTAATGAGAAACAGCTTTGCTAATCGCGGCTAGAGCGCTCGTCGCTGCCGGGGAGATGTTGAGAAAAAGGGTCCCTGAGATCCGTTCGGTTGGCTCAGACTGGTGTTGTACATGCGCTTGCGACGGGCTGCCATCGCCTGCTCTTTTCGTTGGCGTAGAATCAATACCTCCACGTGTAGGATCAAATTCCAACAGCGGCCGTAGGATTTCTTCGACTCCGTACTGCCGGCAGAATTCTCGTCCTCTATCGAAATTTATCCTGCGAGGAAGTTTAAGTTAGAATTCTACATTCTCGACCGCTTCCGGAGTGAAAGTTTAATCATACCATGTGCCCTGATATTTCCGTAGCCTCCTTGCACTTTCTCATGTTCTCCCGGTAGAATTTCCTTCTCCAGCACTTTTGTCCGCTTGCCCTTTTCTATGCCTGCGACTTTGAGATTTGCGTAGCGTTGAGCCAGTCGTCCGCTCTCCGTCTCATGACTGCGACGTTATTTATGGTCATTTCGTAAACTGGTACTCCGGAATATACGGCCTATAACGGATCGGCGATGAAGTTAACCTTAAAGCAAACAAAGAAAAGGAGAAAAAATAAAGGCGTCGCTATCCGATTTAATGTACGGATATGCGGATCGCGGGAATGGACAGAAGGTTTCCCGTACGGTATATATTCCAGAAGGCTGCGACGCTGCAGCCGCCGAGTCCATGTAGACAGACGGAGGAGGAGGGGTTGCGGTGGGGGTGGAAGCGACGGATGCTGAGTTTTTGCGTCGAAGGGAAAGATCCTACGGCTCCAAGCAGGTCCCGGCTTGTTGACGAGAGCGTAGACGATCCACTCCGGTGGAAACTGGGCGGAGGTCTTGCGGGTTGCGACATTTTCCCAGATAGCAGGCGGCGCTCGAGGGGGGTCTACTGCCGGAATTCTTTCCCTATAGTATGTATGGGTCCACTCGTGAGCGAAAAAAAAAAAAAAAAATGAAAATGATCACTTCTTTACCATGCATAATTTGGCAGGAGATAATAAGGTATAACGCAAGGAGGAGGGTATAGATGTAGAGGAGGAGTTCTCGCGAGAGATGGTGATTTTTCATGCAGAAACAGAAAGATAAGGTAGTATTGATCATTTTAGACCAAACTGTTGTGCCATACCTCGTGAGGAATTTTTGAATCGGGAAAAGTTGGGGGGGGGGGGGTTAACGCAAGTGAACGTGACCACCGCCAGCCTCGCGCAAAAATTGCCAATCGAAAAGAAATGAAATAGGATTCGGAGACCGTTAATGCGTTCCACCAGTAGGCTGCTTTGTTGGCGTCCTCTCTTTTCTCATGCCGTGCAGTTAGTTATCTTTCTTCGTCGTCTTACGGTAGATTTCTCTATCGGCCCTTGTATCTTCTTGATTATCTCTCGTCTCTTCTCGAAGAGATCCTCAGCTGTCTGTCGATGGAGGATGAATGATCAATGTCTCCTTAGTGGTTTGACGATGAGTTGAAAAGCAAACCTTCCCCGTTCTGACTCAGTCGTTTGATTCGCTGAAACTGCACACACAGAGTTTTCCACGCCCGTCCTGTTATTAAGTTAATATCCCTAGTTTTGAAAAAACAAAAAAAAAAAAAAAAAAAAAAAAAAAACTCCAAAGGCTATTGTATAGAAAGCATGAAGTATACAAAGACAGAACCTCTCTATATCTAAAGCATTATTCTGGAAAAACCGTGATCCTATCTGCCTGGACTGAAAGAGGATGATGGGTTGGAAAAAAAAAAAAAAAAAGAAAGGATGAAGAAGGACAAGGAAATAAAATCTTTTTTTTTCTTTTCTTTTTTTTTAAAAAAAAAAAAAAAAAAAAAAAAAAAAAAAGCAGCTGTGCTCTAAATTTGCAAATGGCTTGGGCCGGGGGAAAAAAAGGGACCTTCGGTAGTAGGGAGACTGTTTTTGGCGTCCTCAGTTTCAACCCCCGATTTTGATTGGCGGTTGGTATAAAGGGGAAAAAAAAAAAAAAAAAAAAAAAGTCTCTTTCGCTAATTCCTACCAATCACATAAATAGAAGTCGGGCTGGACTGGACTGTTGGGTTGCTGCGCAATAGGTTAAGGAAATTTAAAACGAGCACCTACCTGGCTACCTACATCTTGCGCAAGCCCACCTCTTTATAATAAGCACGGAAAGCTTTTCAAATTGCAAACACAGATCAGATCGTCTGACGGCTGCAGCAATATAAATAATAAAGGCCTCAGTATAGCCAGCTAAATAAATAAATAAATAAATAATAAATAAATAAATAAATATTAATTAAATTCGGGCCGATAAACTTTTAATATCTTTAATAATATATGTACTTGAGTACTTAGATGCGCCCGCGCCGGAGTTATATATTTATATTATTACTCTATAGGTTAGATTAAAGCTAAACTTTTTTTTTTTTTTTTTTATTGTATATTCGTCATAATAAATACTACTCTTTTAATCTATAAATATCTTAGCTACTTACAACAATACCTCCCAAGATCCCCGGATAAGGCGGTGTTCAAATATCGAGCTCACCGTCGGCCCCAGCTCAGATAGCTTCCCCAAATTATCTCCTTCGACCCTCATACCCTGCCACTCGTCCAATGCTTTTGCGCCGATGCTCTCGCTACAAAAAAAAAAAAAAAAAAACATAATAATCATTAGCTCTCTCATCCTCCGGCCTCCCCCTCCCTCCCTCCCTCCGTCTCTCCGTCTCTCTCATGTTCCATGAAGTGGAGAATGGTACTCACTAAAATCTTATACTCGGTTCGTTCCACTTGAGTACCGACCAATCTAACCGCCCCGCCGTCTACCCGTATAACCTCCTTCGCCAGCGTAGCTAACAGCGCCGTTCCGTACCCTTTCCCGGAATTTCGGTCGGACGTATAGATCTTCCAAGTAGACCTGTTCATTATTTTTTTTTTTTGTATATAACAATTATATCATCAGCATTGTAAATGGTATAAAATATATATATATATATATATATATATATATATGACCGCACAAAAAAAAATCAATTGGTACACGTACACCAGGCTTCGCCCTCCAAGTGCTATAATTGTAAAACCACAGCGCCATACCGACCGCTTCCTCCTCTTCACTGCCTTCCGTTTTTTCAAATAGTAAAAAAGTATTTGCACATGCTTTCGTGATCCCATCCGCTCCCGGAGAAAACCCGAGAGATACGGATAGCAGTTCTTCCGTCGCTTTGCAGGATTGTACGTCCTTTTCGTATTCTGCCAGCTCCACGATCATTGCGAGTATTAGAGGAACGTCGGAGGCGACGGCGCGGCGGATTCTGGAGGTGGGGTCGACATTTTTTTTTTTCTTTTTTTTCTTTTCTGTTTTTGTTTATGGTGGATTTGCGAAATGTGGGATGTATAATAATGTCTGTTGAATTTGCGAAATTCACCGAACGTTTAAGGTATTAAACTATTTCCGATGCTTCTGGGGGAAAAATTGTAACTCTGATCCTGGCGAGGTCTAAGCTCTGCATAAATACTATTTTTGCAAAACAGATCTGCAGAAACTACAATAGATATTAAGCTGGAAAAAAAAGGCAGCAAGTCAACTGCGAATCGGTGATAAAGATGAACATTGATTTATAATTATCGTCAATCAGAAAAGGATTTCAAGACATTCAAGAGGCTTACTTTTGCGGTTCACGGTAAGCTTTCTCGATTTTACGGGGTGGCAGTAGCCTGCATGCATGATGTGCTCTCCGTATTCGGTGAATAGATCCTGGGGTGGAGTTCAAATTCGTTTGGGCCTAAGGAAAAGTGGAGCTTCAACAGCTAGCTAGCTAAGCAGCTCTAGACTCGTTTTATGGCTACCGCATGAACAATGGGCTTCAAATACCACGGTGAATCCTGCACGTGGTCGGCTTCATTCGATACGAACTTCAATTGAGACATGAGATTCATAGCTCAGCGTGATAAAGGAAAACTTTGTACTCGTTAGATCCCATAGGATCTTTTTATTCATTTGCTTTTTAAGCTACATGTTTGTTATTCATTTTTCATAAAAATCATGAAAAGCATCATCGGACATATTTTTGTCCTCGAAAAACATTGCCCAATTAGATGGACAAACCAAAAGCTCAATTTAGAGCTACGACCTAGCCTCTTTTTAAAAGCCATTACCACTTCTCCCATTTCCATTCGTCCTTGCGAGCGTCGAACAGGTCGTTGACGATGGCGACGTTCTTCTCCAGGGCGGGCACGTAGGCCTGCATCTGTCCCTGGACCTTACCTTGGTCCTCGCCGAGCTTCTTGTAGAACTCAGCGCGGTAAGGGGTCGCCTTCATGCGACGGAGAAGATGCCTTGACGACGAAGTTGTGGTGCTGCTTCAGGGTGTTGCTGTAGGCTTCCGTGAAGGAGGCGCTGAGCTCCTCGTCGGGTTTGTCTTGGTTTCGCTTGAGAGCGATGTAGGTGAAGTTGAGACCGCTGTGATCGGATCAGCTTTTTTTTTTTTTTTTTTTTTTTTTTTTTTTTTTGAAGCTACCTATGTACATGTTGTATTATCATAAAGGAAAAGAGGAGGGAAAGAGAATGTAACGAACCGGTTGAGCCAGAGGAGACCCTGAGTAGCAGTGTGGGAGCCTTCAGCAATCTCGTTGTTCGTCAAATCCTGGAGGGTTTCGGACTTGCCAGGGCGGCATCATATCTCGCTCGGATTTTCTACACAGTTACAAAAAATGTATACCGGGTCAGTAACAACATTCTTCTCATTGTGAACATTATGTACAAAGAAAGGTGTAACCGTTAAAAATTAGACGTGGGTTAGCTTAAGCTTACAGCAATGTTTCCGGTCATGTCGCTCTTTACCGGGCCAAAAGCGGTGGAACCGAGCAAATCTAACGAAAAGCCATCCTAAGTTAGCAATTGGAAGCTTTTACTAAAACTACTACTTAATACCTTTCATAATAATAAGACAATACTTACCGAACAATGTAGTCAGGGACTCGCTGCTTCAAGGAACTCTACCGTCTTGATCCCTGGCTCGGTTGTGACATCCACGAAGGACCTCTTCTGAGTATCAAAGAAGGTCTCTGTCATTGTTGCTAATATAGGGCTACGAGAAAGAGCTGTGCGGGGAAGTTTAATGTGGGAAGTAGCTTTGAAATTGACCCAAGCAATTGAACTGAATTGAAGATACTTTTGAAGCTGGAGGAAGATAGGAGATAGTAGCTAGAGAGCTCCGGGAAGAATTGAGGGGAATTGCTAGCTCTATTTATAAAACAAAATCGTGCGGTATATATCAAAGCTACAATATATATATATATGTGTGTGTTACTACTAGTATACTACCTCTTCTCGGAGCTGGGTTTCTGGGGGTGGACACGATAGCTTGTTCTCAATTGACCTAGACACACAAGTAGTAACTCTTCCGGTTGGGAGCTATAGCAATGCAAAACAACGCTAAGCAGGGAATATACATACATCAGTATGTATGTATCTCCACTACTGTTAATGTCTCTTCTCTCTCCCCTTTCTCCTCTTTCTCTCCTCCTTACTTCTTCTATCAGGCCTTGCCTGTTATTTCGTATTTAACCCACTTTTGGCAATTCCCGTCGCAAAGCGCTGCAAGCTACCCCAGCTATCTATCCTCCTATATCGAATCGAAAATGACCAGTAAACATGACGCTCAATATTTGAGTCGAGTCACGTGAGTATGACTAAGCGGGTCTTACACGCTCTGGACCAATGACATCACTGGAACAGATATTGCAGCAATAGGAAAAACGTCCATTAACGAAGAAAGGCGTATTAAATTCCCCATGCACTGCAACGTACTTATTCATTCATTGTATATAACACTACGCAATTCACACTCGAAATACACGATAAACAAAACGAGAGAGAAAGCCAGGGTTCCAGTCTCTCATCATCATCGTTTCTCCTCTCTCATCCCTTCGCTGTCTTATCCATATAGACGCTAAAAGAAATATCTCTTCGTTTTTCATTTGCTTCCGCATTAGCCTTCCTTTTCCTTTCAAGTCTTGCAGTTCGTTCTTTTTAAAGCCTTTCTTTCGCTGTGGGTAAAAGAAATTACACCGTGTTTTTCGTTTAGACATCACGATGTATCGGTAGCATCGAATGCAAAAGCAAAAAAAAAAAAAAGTGTTGTTGATTCTCGCGCGTCTTTTTCGGAAATTCAATTATAGGTTCTTTCTCTTATTCCTGTTGTGAATCGATTTTTCTTTTATTCTTCTTTACTATTTGCGAATCCTTACTCAGGGTTACATTTCCAATCTTTACCTCTTAAGGGGGATCAATCGATAGGGCAGGATGTCGCAAAACAGCAGCAGGCAGAGCAGGGTCAGATATCTCCATTTACGAGCCGCGAACGAGCGAGGACGACGACGACGACGACGACACATACTACGACCTCCTCGAGGTGAAACTCCGGCGCTGCTCGATCCTGCGTCGTATACTGCGCACCGCCTGGTACGTCGTCTTCTAGGAAAGAAAAATGAAGGAAATTGAAGACGGAGAGTGCTAGAAAGTCTAGGAAACTAATCGAGATTTTTCTCCTCGCACAGCATCACGCGACACCCGAACATCTTCATTTGACAACGCGGCGAGTGTACGTTTATTACCCGCTTCGAGCAACAAGCGAGACAAAAAATTGAGGCATTAACTTTCCCTTGTACTTGAAACATGTCGCTGACTCGATTTGAACGGAAAAAGGTTCGTCGGACCTGTGCCGAAGGGTTGGCTGCAGACACACCGTCACAGTTGGTATTCTCAAACATTTAACGAATTATTATGCGCACCGGGATGGATCGTTCGTCGCCGAAGATAACGTTTCGAGGAAGAGAAGGGTAACGGGCTGGGGACGGGCGAACGGCACGATTCTTGGAAGTCGGCCGACACGACGACGCCGCCGCCGAACGCTACGTATTTCTCTTCGGATCTGGAGCCGTTGATGTACCTGGGCAAAGCTCTGCGAGCCGCTCGGGTGATGGCAATGACGATAGCAGCGATGAGGGTGATGCTCATGTTGAAGAGCCAACGACGTCACCTGGACCTGCCGAACAAGCAGGGCTTACCATTCCTCGTCGCCCGACATTAACTCAGGCGATACGGACAACCCGATGGCCCAAAGAGCGGAGACTCGTTCATGACGGCGCTGGAATCCCCAAAGAGCGCTCGAAGCTGGGGCGGTCGAAGAGGGTCAGGGTTTCCGTTTCATCGCGATGAAGAGGAAGAAAACGAAGACGAGAACGGCGATGACGATGACGAAGACAACGACGGTAACAATAAAGGCGACATATCTGATAGCCACAAGCCGTCGACGGACCACAACAACGGCTCGAGCAACCGAACAAGAAGCGGAACGTTAGTGATGACGGTACCGACGACCGTTCGTGACTACTGAACTCGCTCGTACGAGCACCAATCTGGCAAGGTTTGAATCTGGTGATGCAGCCACTTCGTTGTCTTCTCTATTGAGGCATGCCAGCTCACCGAAACCTTCTAGCCGCCAGCAAGAAGCAGCCCCTTCCCTATCGCCCTCGACAACTCCGCAGAAGCCAAAGCGCCTTCCGCTCCCTCTAAACCGCTGAAGAGCGCTCTCAAAAAGACTAGTATCTCGACTGGTGCAAAGAAGACGAGAACAAGCCCCCGACACCGGGTAAGTGGAAGAAGGAACGATCAGCCACAGGTGGCCTCGTTAGGTTCAAGACGCACGATAACGCCGTCAACGTCGATCAGGAGATGCAGAAGAGACTGCTCCACCTGAGCCGGAGACGCAACGTGAGCCTGCGCGACCGGCGAAAGATCCGTGAAGGTGAGATCGTCAAAATGGAAAAGATGCTAGTCAGGGTAGAGTTTTGCGCAAAGGAGCTGCCACAGGACTACGACGAAAATGAGAGCCTCAAAGTTGCGACACGCACGCTCGAAAAATGGCGTGAACATGTAGTTGTGTGCAGAGAGACGGGAAGCAAAGAAGCCCCTCTTGCTCTGAAACTATACAAGACCAGGGTTTGTTCTCGTAGCATATCCAAATATTGGCAAGTTTCTCTGACGGGTAATATAATAGGTCATTCCTGCAGTCGAAAAAATCAAATTCGCAGTCGGCTCTACGAGAGAAATACCTCTCGATCGCAAGATAACGAACGTCAACCTCTACTCATCCCTAGACAAAACATTAGTCTTATGGCTTCCTCACAAAAGCGGCACGATCATATTTGTCATGCGGCCCCGCTCCGCGGCCTTGTCAGTAGAATGGTATACGTTTCTGCGGCGGGCACTTGGCTGGAACCAGCCTGAGAGTTTAGTCGTCCAGGTTCCGGATCTCTCTTTGAGTCTTAGGATTTCCGCGACCCCAGATATTCCCACTGGCCAAAAGACGGAAGGGCAAAACCGTCCTGTGTTCAAAAGGACCCTTCGTTGCACGACGACGGAGCAGCTGCGCAGCATTTCCTAAGCACATCCATGAAAATGCTGAAACAAATAGATGAGTGGAGGGAGGTTGTCGACTTTTGGCGGCAAACAGAGAGGATGGGCCTGGCGTGGCGGAGATATGATCGTTTGGAGTGGATTCACGGAGTATGTATTTCCACCTTCGAAGCGCACATCAGCGTTCTAACATTCTGGCTATAACAGGTCAACGAGCAGAAAATGCACGGCTCCATGGGCATGCAGAAGGTAAGCCTCACCAGCGCTAGTGCTGTGTTGATTCGATTTGATATTGACTGTTTCTAGACCCACGAGCTCGAATTGCGACCAAAACTCCATTATCCCACCGATGTAATGAGAGAAGACGGCAGCTCACTCACTGAACCCCCACCAGGTATGAAATTCTCAATTAAGGAAAGTAAATAATTCCACTATCTAACTTAATTGCAGTGGAGGGATTTCTCATCCGCTTGACCTCCATCAAAGGAAAATCACGCCGACCGGTGTTCTACAAGCGGTTGTACTTCTACACGCACGACAACCTCCTACTGTTCTGCAAACCAGCAAGAGCTTTGCCTCCGACGCCACCGAAACTACCCCGCAAGCAAGGAAGTAAGGTTCCGGGCTCGGATGAAATAGTTGAGAAGATACCGTTGGTCTTCGCTGTCGCTCCTTACCCTATCGTTGAGGGCCAGATCGATTGGGTGAAGAATGGCAACGTGGTATTTCAGGAGCGCAAAGACCAGGATGCCTACCGTGAAGCCGAGCGCAAGATAAATTCTGTGCTCCGCGCGGAAGGGTTTATTGATCTTTGTAAAAGTCAAGGAAGTCCGCCCTTTCAAAAAGGAGGAGTTATCGGAGCACGTTGTAGAAGGAAACTCCGTGGATTTTCATCGCTCGGTTCCGAATTCTACCAACGAAGATGGTAGGACGAAGGAGCTGGACGATGAGCGGCTGTTTGAGCTGGTGCTTACCAACGGACTTATTTAAGGCTTCAAGTAAGTTATTCGGCGGGGTTTCCAATCGAATTTATCCAGTGCTAATTTAGTGCGTGTGTAGGGTTATTCGCGGAATACTCGTGATGAATGGGTTAAGCGCCTCCAAGACCTGTCCACCTATTGGAAAGTGCGCAAAGCCGACGACCTCGCAATTCTAAGGCAAACGAAGCAGCAGAACTTAGATGCCCTACACATCGACGATGAGATGGAATCCGTGCTGGGTCAGTTCGGAAAGAAGTGGAGGTGTCGAAATCCGTTGCTTCCGCTGAGACTTGGAATGTGTGCGGCATTTCGTCTTGTCGAACAATTACTGTAAGTGCTACCTTTTTCGCCTTTGTAATGAAGCGAACATGTATTGATAAACTTTTCCCTTCCAGATGGCCGGCACGCTATACCGGAAAAACGGCCGTCGAGCCAAGTTCAAGAAGTACTACGTCGTCGCGTGCCACGGCAAGGTTATCATATTCGACAACAGTCTCCGCCACCTCAACGGGGTCGAAGTCGCCCACACGATGCACGAAAAGCGGCAGGAGATTGGCCTCGAGGACGCGTACGTGTACAGCGGTATCCTGACGGAGAACGAGCTGCTTCCGACGCACCAGGCGATCGATTCCTACAGCCCCGGAAGGCACGCCCTACCCGCGTTTACGACGACGGGTGGATGTCTACGGACGACGAAACCATGACCTGCTTTGTGCTCTGGCACGGGATGAAGCGGTCGTTCGTGAGGTCGATGTCCGCGGACGGCCAAAGGAGCCACCTTAGAAGGGTTACGGCCCTCGGCAAAACGGCAAGGCTATCGTGTTCAAGTGCAGGTCCCGGCAGGAGCGCGATATCTGGGTTATGGCGCTGGGCATGGAAATCGAGCGCCTGCATACCGTTGATGAGATCCGCGTCAAGACTTGAGAAAATAGTCTTTTTGTTTAATTAGCTGTCTTTCTTTTATATAACCCTTCTTTCTTTTTGCTTTAATAAATTATACCCTGGCACTAATTGTACACTACTTATTTTAATTCGCATCGTTAGCGACAAATGTTCTTGTTTTGGTCCCACTACAGTCGTTTTTACCATTCACATTTTTTGCAGCACGTACTATTGCTTTTTGGCACTTGCGTTCCTTGAACTTTTCATTCTAGATCACTGCTATAGCGAGCAACAAGAATACGGTCATAATGCTTCATCTTCCCTTATGTTGTTTATGTGTATCATGAATTAAGGATACTGTCTACAGAAACTACGGAAACAGGTCCCGAGCTGCGTACCCTCGCCCTCGCAGCTTCCGGTACCCCTTCTTCTATCCGCCCGAACCTGGAGAAAGGGAAAATAATACCGGACACTCTCGACTTGATCAGTGCCTTTGATATCTAAGAGAAACCCGTAATATTAGTAAGACTTCGCCATAAAAATTTCAAGATAATTGATTATAAGAGATATATGGGATTATTCCTTACAGGTCCGTAAGAATTGCTGTCGTAAGATTCGTACTCCCCGTCCCCTTCAACCCAAACATGGCCCTGAGGAATAACGCAGTGCGACTTCGGAAACGGCGCTTTCGTAGCTACGACGTCGTTCTCCGTCGCTATTATGCGCTTTATGCTCATCCTCTCGGATTCGTGGGTGACCTTTTAAGTATACCCATAACACTTAGCATTCAAGATTGTAATAAATAACGATTTAAAAAAAAAAGAATGATAAAGGTAAGAAGGGATTGAGTGTGTTTTTATACTACCTAAACGTAACAACCTGCCCCGCCTTCAATTCCCCCGCCACGCCCCATTTTCGTAGCAGCAGTGCGTCGCGGAAGCCTCCGTTCGCGTAGTCCGGCGAGAACGTGGGTACATGCTCAGACCTTCGACCCAGCTTATGCTGTACCCGTACTCGAAGAGGAAGACGAAGGCGGGAACCAGGTTATCGTCTGGTAGAGGGCCCAGTAGCGCTCTCTAAAAGTGCGCAGGCCGGTGAGGAATTTCGGCGGCATTGTGGTGGTGATGTGGGGAGTTGAAGGTTGAGGTTGTGGAGAGTTGAAGGTTGAGGTTGTGGAGGTTGTTTTAGGCGAATTTAGAAGTTGAAGTTGGTAGGGCTGCAGGGGAAGCTTTTACGGATAGCGGCAATCTCCGTCGCTGCAAATTTTCAATTCCGTCTTATGGCGCACAAGCAGAAACCGCAACTCTCACGTTCAAACAGCAAAATCTTCCAAATAACTAGGAACCACAATGACGACGACGACGACGACGAAAGATCCGCGACTATGGACGTCCATAACACCCCTTCTTTCGCCGTGGATACTAGATGCAATGTCGACCATGGGTTTCACGAAAATGACGCCCGTGCAAGCGTCCACCATCCCACTATTTCTCGGGAACAAAGACGTCGTCGTCGAAGCTGTAACAGGCAGCGGCAAAACCCTCGCGTTCTTAATTCCCATGATAGAAAGAATAACACGGATTAAAGGAGGTCTAGCGAAGGGACAAGTCGGCGGCATCGTAATATCACCGACGAGGGAATTAGCGACGCAGATATTCGACGTCTGCGAGAAGCTGCTGAAATTCTACCCCGTCGCCGAACAGTCGTCTTCCGATGACGAAGCTACTGCTACTGCTACTGCTTCTTCGTGTTCCGTCCGGCCGCAGTTACTCGTCGGCGGTACGAGTTCGCCGGCGCAGGATATCAAACACTTCCTCTCGAATTCGTGTAACTTCATCATCGCCACACCGGGGCGGCTCAACGACCTCCTAGCGTCGCCGTACGTGCACACGTCGAGCTTCGAGGTACTGGTGATGGACGAGGCGGATAGGTTACTCAGTCTAGGTTTCAAGGATACGCTGATGAGGATACTGTCGCGGTTACCGAAGCAGCGGCGGACGGGTTTGTTCAGTGCTAGCGTTACGGAGGCGGTGGAAGGTGTGCTGGGTTGGGCGGGCATCCGCAACGGCGTGCGCGTGAACGTTAAAGTGCGCGGGGAGAAGAACGAGGAGAGGAGGACGCCGGTCAGGTACGACAAACTCCACTTCCCTCGAACATATTTATTTAGAAATCTCTTAAGTATTGTAAAACTGATAGCTAATATATAACTATTAACAGTCTGGACATCGGTTACATAGTCCTAAAACCCTCCCAAAAGCTTTTCTACCTTCCACAGATCCTTTCGTCCACATCACCGTTAAAGACGATAGTATACTTCGCAACCTGCCACGCCGTCGATTACTTTTCGCATTTACTCCCCGTTCTCATCCCGAGTTTTAAAGTGATACCGCTGCACGGGAAACAGACACCCAATGCGCGGAACAGGAATTTCTCGAGCTTCGTTTCGTCGGCGTCGCCTTGCGTGCTGATTACGACGGATCTGGCGGCGCGCGGTTGGATATACCGGATGTAGATCTGGTAATACAGCTGGACCCGCCGCAAGATCCGAAGCAATTCCTCCACCGGTGCGGACGATCCGGCCGTGCAGGCCGACGCGGGAAAGCTATCGTGATGCTGACGTGCGGTCGAGAGGAAGAATATGTCGCACTACTAAAAGTACGCAAGACACCTGTGCGGCACATCACAACATCCGAAATACAACCACCGTCAGACGCAACTATAAAAACACAACTTGCGAAGTTACGCAAGCTCGTCGTGGGGATAGAGCGATCTACGAAAAGGGCATGAGGGATTCGTAAGCTGGGTGCGGAGTTACCGGTCGCACGTCGCGGCGTCGATATTCAGGGTCGACGACGTGAACTGGGACGAGACAGCGAGGGGTTGGGCGCTCGTTAAAATGCCGCGGATGCTGGAACTGAAAGGAAAAGCAGGGTGGATCTGCAATTGGACGGATTACAAGTGAACGTGGACAAGATCGCGTATAAAGATAAAGCGAGGGAGAAACAGCGGCTCGCGGAGCTGCAGAGTCCCGAAGTGATTGCGGCGAACGTGGAGAGGAAGCGGGAGATGAAGGCGGAGCAGACGAAGCGGAACGCGCCGTGGTCTGGGAAAGCGGAAGATAAAGAAGTCAAAGATGGGAAGCGGGAGAGGAAGAGGAGAGGAAGGAGGTTGAGAAGAGGGGAATATGACCGCGGAGGAGAAAGCGAAGGATGACGAGTGGAGAGGGCTCGTGGAGGAGGTTAGCGGATGAAGAAGGTGGAAAGGGAAGATAAGCAGGTCAAGGGAGCGGTTGAGGAAGAATTTTGGGACGGTATTAAGGATTAATTGTATGATTAGCTGTTATATATGTATGCTCTTTATATACGTACAGATCTTTGTTCTTAGCATTTTAGGAGTTTTTTGTGGGTAAATATGAATTGCTATGTTTCGTTGCTATTGGTTTGAATATCAAGAATAAGATGGTCAACGCTTGGATGTGGACTATATAAGTAGCATTTTACGAAAATATCAGGAAATAGACGCTAAAATCCGTGTACGAATGCTGATCCTGACGCCAAAAAACGAGTCCAAAGAAACAAAAACGTCGCTCGAAAGCATCCACAGCAGTGGAATATTAATATACAAACTGAAAACTGGCTCGCGGGTTCCACCTTGTGGAGACTTGCATCAGCTGGGCACACCTTCATAATCATGACCAGCGTACCTCTTCCTATCTTTCTTTCTGCGCTTCCGGTTCTTCCTGAAATTCTTGTTCGCAAACTTGACGAACAGGAACAGGCAGAATAGCACCAGAACAATAACCGCGGCAATGGTCGGGATCACGATGTACCTGCTGTTGCGCTGCGCGACACTATAGGGACAAGTAGCATTGCTGCCGCCGGAGACCCAGCAGTCCTATTCGATCGGGTACATCAGCTGTTGTCAAATGCAAGAAATAAAATTTTAGGATTTAATCAAAAACACCTACGGAACAGATATAGAGTTCCAGTCTACCCAGATCCTGGAACTCTGGTCGAGCTCCGGTCATCCTTCATCTTCGTGAGGAGGAACTGGTTCTGGACTGCGTTCCGCGGAACTCCCAATTTCGAACCGCGCGCGCAGAGCGACGTCGCGTCCATGTAGGAACCTGCTTTCGTCGATATAGACCACTTGTGCGGCTGCTCTTGCACGCGGCAAGCGACTCGGTACTTCGTATTGCACTCGTCGACTCTCCACCTGCCGTTCATTCCATACTCGTACACTGAACGTTTCCTTGTAATCCAACGTACCGTCCGTGGCCCATCGACCGGCTCACCCTCGTCCCACGACCACAGGAAGCATTAAGGAAAGGATAGTAGGCGGTGCCGTTCAGCGGATCTTTAACACCGCCCGTAGAATTCAAGGTGAACGATACGCCGCAGTTTATAGCGGCCGACGCAGATTTGGTATCGAACGGCGAGCTGGTAGAATCGGACGCCATGGCCCACGACGTATTAGAGTTCGACAGCTGCGTGTCGGTAATGCGGATCGGGCAGTGCGATCCGTCGAAGCTGACGTCGTGATCGAGGTAATCCTGCGGGAATATGACATCCACGTCCTTCCCAGTATCGTACGCGGAGCCCTGAGGGAGGTAGTTATCGCCGAAACTGAACAGTATCCGTAAACCCTTTTCTCGTACTGGAGGTACTGCTCCGTCGGCCACCCGTCTGGAGTACGCAGGATGTTGTCCTCGTCCTGTTGATGGTGTAATAGTTCAACGGCGTGGGTATATCCTGGATGTCAAGCCAGCTCGAGTTGATGTCTTTCCTATCTTCGGATAGCTGAGCGGGAGTATAAACCAGCGATTGGAACTCGTCGCTGATCGCTGAAGATAGCTGCGTTATATTCACAGCGTTGGGCTGGTCGGAGGACTGGTGTGAGATGGAACGTAGGTTGAGGGTGACGAGGGTAAGTTGGGCGTACACATTTGTCCCAGTATCCTCGAGCATGTCGGACAAAAAGTCGAAGAAGAACCATATATCTGCGCCGACCGAACACGTGTAGCCGTTGGAGGTGTAGGTAATGCTGCTAATTTCCGTCGCGGAGTTATCTCATCGGCGGGGCCGAAACAGTTGTCGATTCACTCGGTAGAGGCAATGGAGAAAGAGATAATGATTCCTGCCGTCTTAGCCAGGCAGCCTTAGAAGAGGGGGTTGTAGAAGGTGGAGGTGGTGAGGAAGGTGTCGGATTTGACTTGGGCGATGATGGTGCGGGACTTGCGACTGATTTAAGTCAATTGCATATCTCGTTAGTAAAGTAAAATTACACTACTCTCCTCCTGTAGGTCGTAGCTATTTGAGGGCTAGTTTACCCGGGCATAAACTCCATCCCCCCGATCTAGGATCAAAGTACAAATCAACGACCAGCCTCCTAAAGCCCAGCTGAAGTAGATTCGAGATGCATTCGCGCTTATCGAATGTGTATTTCTTGTCTGAGAAGCAGCTGGTCGATAGAGAGATGCCCGCCATGTTACGAAATTGATTGGTATCGAGCCCCAAGGTCCCTAGTTGTCTAGTCAATTTCAAGTAGATGTTGTCAGCAAGAAACCAAACCAAACCAAACCAGGAGATATGATCCACAATAGTGATTGAAATTGAGTGGAAGATATTGAATGCAACTAGCTTACCAGTATCACCGTCTGCCATCTGTCACTGATATTGGAATCATCGGTTGGAGTGTAGTTACCGTGCATGCCGCAGGAGCTTCGAGATCGTTATTTAAATCGCAACGAGGACGAGAAGATAATTAACGGATACTTCGTTCGATCTTGGAATTGGAAATGACGATTTTTGAACCGAACACGCCGAGTGCACAAATTTTGTTACCGCGCTCGTGAAGGGCGGCATAAGCTTAAACTTCTTCGGTTACGAAAATACGTCGCCGCATACCAAAAAACCTCTGTAAAGGTGGCTTCTTTAATTTTTTTGTCAATGCACACTGCAATAAATTTTGTTCCTATTTTCTGTACCACAGCCAATACAAATAAGCACCAAGCAGAAGCAACTCTCAAACACACACATATATAAATACTAATTGATTGCCTGTTCATTTCTCAGCCTTAGAAGAGACAGAAAAAAAGGAGAGAATCTCATCTTGAACATTCTAGCTTTATAAAACCATCCTCTCTCCAAAGCTATATACAATCATCAATCAGGTCCTCGTCGTACTTAAAAGAGCTATTGGATAGCAGCTGGTTTCATTAACCTATCGTCACAATGTCGGGCCCACCTCCAGGCGGCCAGCCAATGGCCCCCCCGCCACCTACGCCCCAGGTGCTGGCAGTCGCAAATTTCCTCAAGAATTCCGACCTCAAACCGAGAACGTCGATCCTAGGAGGAAAGCGTGTGGATATGTTCCGAGGTAAGGCATTTATTTGTCCCTTGCAGTTTTCTACTAGATACCCTTCCATATTGCCCTGCGATGCGGCTTGCATTATAAAACACGAATTTGCTTACCTTGCGAATCTTGAACAGTTAAGCGAGCCATCCGCGCCCTTGAATCTCCCCAGTACGCCGCCAAGCAGAAGAAGAACGCACTGCTGCCGCCCGTCACCAACCGCCACGAAGCCAGATGGCTTCTGCTCCTGCCCCGCACATGCTCGCCCTGCGCGTCTCCAAGATCGACCCGGAGCACGACCACTCCCACGACGGCCACGGCCACGGCAAGCCGAAGCGCATAAAGGGCCAGTGGAACGTGCGCATCGAACCGCAGCAGATGGCCGAGGAGGAAATGTACTACGTCTGGCTGTACGAGGGCCCCAATGGAAGCGCACAGTCACGGGTATCGGCGTGCTCATCTGCCTACTCGGCATCGTCATGTTCCCGCTCTGGCCGGCCTTCTTGCGCCTCGGGGTGTGGTACTGCAGCATGGGCATGCTCGGCCTACTAGGTCTATTCTTCCTCATGACCATCTTCAGAGGTATACTGTTCCTGGTCACCGTCTTCGCCGTCCCGCCGGGCCTCTGGCTCTACCGAACCTCTTCGAGGATGTCGGCTTCTTCGACAGCTTCAGGCCTCTTTGGGCATGGCACATGGTAAGCTTTGTTCCATTCGTCTGGGAGTTTTTCTGAACTCTTACTCAATTGCGATTTTTCCGTTCTTTTTTTTTTTTTTTTTACTAATCGTGCTATTTTCGTATTACGTCAGACCAAGGAGGAAATAAAGAAGCAGAAGAAGAAGCAGAGGGAAGCGAAGGCCGCTAAGCGCGCTGCCAACGAGAAGAAGCCTCGCCGCCGGCCACAACCACGCTCACAACCACGCTCACGATCATGCTCACGATCACGACCATGACCATGACCACGATCACGATCATCACCACCACCACGATCATGAAGCTCCAGTTACGATGATTCCTGAGGGCGGCGATACGAAAGCGACTGGTGCTGAGGTTGCGCAGTCGAACGCCACCGAAAGAAACCTCCAGACCCGTGTGGAGGATGCAGCTGACGAGGATTGAGGCGAATTTTTTTTAAGCATTATATTTGGAGAGTTGTTTTTCTTTATTTTTTTTACGGTATTTAGAAGCGTATTCTTCTCGTGTTTCCTTTACTGAAAAGCATGTCCTTATGCGATCCAACACAAGGTTACATGTGAAATAGTACGGGGGCGAAAAAAATCATGTTTGCTATACTCATCGCACTTTGTCATCTTTTTGTCAAGTAATGTTGGAAAAATATTTCTTCATGAGGTTATTAACGGGCCATTGTGTACACGCTAAATTCGGAATAAAAGATATCATCTAATCCTTAATATTTTATGGCGAACATAGCGTATATTCATTCATTCGTAGAGACATATATGAAGTCGGGGTTTTCATTGTGATTATATGGAGCGAGTGATGACGGCTAGAGTCTCTTGATGGGCTTTCAGACAGCAGCAACGCTGCTAAGAAACTGCTTTCAACAATTACATTCCCTGGAATCAATTGGTGATTGTTTATCAAATTTGCATTTTTGTATTAACGTCGACTTTGAATACACTTTGTCAGAAGGAGCAAAAACAACCTACAAACATTGGAGACTTAAAAGAAACTATCGTACTGAGAAAAAGAATTAACATTCTTTAAAAATGAGAAAAAGAGGAAAAGAAAGCGGATTTCTAACCCTAGGAGGAAAATGATAGTGTGGATTAATTAAATGGGAAAATAGATGAATATTGAAAGGATACGTAACAGTAACATACAAAAACACGGACTCCTGAATAATATTTGAAGAGGGGAGGTTAAGTTTCTTTTGTTCATTTCGGTTTTTTTTTTCGTAGGGATACAAATACGCCCGATTTCTTTTTCCGCCTAGAGGCGATACCACCTGTTCTTTTCGAATGTAATATAGATATCATGCTTAGTAAATTTTATATTTTTATAACTAGTCTTATGTTTTCTTCACGCCTCGAACGCCGTATAACTCGACCCTTCCACCTGACTTAGAGGCTGAGCCTGGAGGTTGCCGATGTGCTGGGTAACCACCGGCTTCACGCCGTCCACTCCCGCCCCGGAGTTTCCGAACACCATCTTCTGCGTCTGGTCTAAAAGATCCGCAGCCTCTTTTCCACTGGCCTCCTGCGCCTTCTTCAGGTTCTGCACGGCGGCGAAGACCTGGTTCCTCATCGTCAGCCTGTCCATGAACAGGTGCTGGCGCTCGCGGTCGAGCTCGCGGCGCTCGGCCTGCAGGATCGTCTCCAGCTCGTTGAAGTGCTTAACTTTCAACTCCAGCTTGCGCAGGTTGATGTTTATCGCGTCGTTCACTAGCCGGTACATCTCCTTCTCTTCGTGCGATGCCAGCGTCGACGCGCGGGCCGCGGCGGTGGCGAGCGCTACGGAGGCGATCTTGTTGATGCTCTCCTTGGTTGTGGCCGCCTTCTCGGTCTTCGACGCCTCGTCTTCCGCCGCGGGTGACGCTTCCTTGTCGACGTCCATCGATGTTTCGATGTCAGGTTCGGTCTTTGTTACTTCCTTCGGCTGCGCCGAGGGCGACTTAGGATCTTTCTTAGTCGCGGATGGTGTGCCGGGTTTGGAGGATGCCTCGCCGTTAGCTTTTCCGGACTTGATGTCCAGGCTCTCGATTCCCGTTGTAACGAAGCCGTGAGTTCCTTTACCGAACTACCGGCAGCCGCGGCGGCTACGTCTGGGCTCACCAGGCCTGCGAGGAATGCGACCACGCTCATGACCGGGTTGTCGGCCTGCGAGAATGGCGTCCTGTCGTACTGAAGCGGTCCAAGAATGTCCTTATCCTCAAGGTATTGATCTTCGATTGGCAGCTGCAGGAATTTGACGACGCACTGCTCGCGCGTTCTAGTGCCGACGTGATCTGCAATCTTGTTCCAGTCATCGTCGTACATTTCCAGACCTTCAAGGAGGAACAGTGTCTCCTGGTCCGTCCAGGGGGCGTCCCGATCCAGCGCCTGGTAGCCGACATCCTCGGCCTTGACGTAGTCGGTATTCTGGGAGTTCTGCGGGAATTTGCCCTCGACGTAGCAGTTCGGGCACAGTTCGTATTTCTTGTTCTTAACGTTGTGATATCTTACTCGTGTGCAATCGATACCGCAGGAGAAGCAGTTGTAGACCTTCCTGTCGGGGTCCTCACCAGTGCCGTTAGCCTGGTCTCCAGCGGGCTTCCCAGCAGAATCATAAGCGCTACGCCGGATCGCGCTGTTGACTTCTACCTTTGGAGCGGAAGCGGACGCGGCAAGGGCCTTATCGGTTGCAGCGAGGGCTTGCCGTTGGCCGATACTTGGGCACCGGGGCGGGTTGGAACGGTTGCAATCCACGGGGCGTATCGGCAGTGACGCGGAAATGGCCGGTGAAAGGGGGGACGATATTCGAAGGTTTTGTTTCAGGGTCAATCTGTTAAAGGGAGAAGAAAAAAGAGTTAAGATAAAGCACAACTAGGATGATCCCAAGGGTTATTAAAATTGACGAATTTAAACGAAAAACAACAAACCTGATAATTGATAAGCCCCCACTGCTCCAAGAAAGCATGCACCCGCATGATGGCACAGACGTCGCCTGCTAAATTTCTCCTGCATGCCGTGACTGTAAGGTATTCCGACGGATTGATCCTGTACGTGTTGATCATGAAGTCGCGGTAATCCTTGTAGACGGCGGGCGTCTTGCTTCTGTTGCGGCTGTTGAAGAACTCGGGGAGCGATTTCCTCTCGACGGCGTTTATCGTGCCATGTCGAACCAGGTGGAGTAGCTGGGGATGACTATACGATGCGTCTGTTCGATGAGGTAGTCCCTGGCCTTATCCTTGACGGGCTTCTTGTCGTCAGACGCATTCTTGTTGCCTTCTTCCCCTTCCGCTTTCGACTCGTCCCCTTCGCCTTCCTCCTTGCCGGTCTTGTCGCCGTCCTGCATCACCTCATCCTCGTCGGCCGCTTTCGGTGAACCGTCGTCTGCTATCGCGCTCGGGTGCCGTTCTGTGACGCCTTGCTGTCGTCCCGCGACCCTTGCGCCGGGGCGCTGTCGCCCGCCTCCTGCATCGAAACATCGCCGCCTTCCCCGTTGTCGTCATCCTCGTTGTCCTTGTTCTCGTCACCGTCGTTATCTCCTTCGTTGTCGTCGTCTCCATTGTCGTTCTCGTTTCCTGAGTTGAGGTTCGGAGTAGACTGGCCTGTTGCACCTGTTAGGGGGGTGTCTGACGGTTGTAGGTGGTCGAGGTGGGCGAGGGTGTTAGATGGCGTTGCGCCTGTAGCCCTGAAGCCGGCGAGTCGAAGTCTAATTGTGGGGAATCCATGGTTTTACTACGCTTTTAATTGTATCGTTTAATTGTATCGTTCGAATTCCCCCAGGCACACAGACGTTCAATAAATTGCTGTTTCCACTCTCAAAGAATAGAAAACAATACGGCAACAATTGCTTAGGCCCCTTGTTGCGATCTATAGTGATAAAGGACGGCAGAAGGAGGAGATCCTGCTTTTTTTCGTAGACCTTTGTATTCGCGTATTTAAAAGAATGTTAGAAGGAGGGAAAGCCTTTTCACGATGTCGCTGGTGCCTGTTTTCGTTCTTTTTCGTCGATATTCAAAACCGGCGGTTTAAAGCGTGATGGCGCGTCTAAAGAAAAAAAAAAAAAAAAAAAAAAAAAAAAAAGATGCAAAGAGGGAAAAAATTTTGGGGCGCCTTTTTTTTTTTTGCCCGCCACTGTCCAATTTTGGGCTATGGCTGAAACAGGCTAATCCTAAAATGGTAGTTTCAGTCTCAATTGCTTAATAAGCAAGGTTATTCTCACATCCTATGATCGTTCTGACCACTTTGCAGTTGTATTTAGCACCTCTTCAGCTTTTCCTCTCTCCTTTAAGCTCCCACGATGATACCTTTGCCATCCTTCACAGCTTTCAAGTCGACAACGTTTGGTGATCTAATTTGTCACCGCCACCGTCTACACATCCACATTACCTCTCTACCTGCTCGCCGGAGAAATGTGGAACAAGTTCACTCACAATGTATCCTCCGACCTCCCTCCGCCGCCATTACCGGGCCGACCTCACCTAACACCTACGGTTACATACTCCTCGTCACCACCTCCTCGCCCGCCAAGCTCCTCAGGCCACCCGACTCGCCGGTCATCAAACGTGCTACACAGCGGACACCTTCGCCTTACTCCACGATCCTCATCCCTGAACCTCAATCTCTCGCGAAACTCGTCCAGCTCGTCGCTGGTTAGCAACTACCGGCAGCAACCGACGGTCTCCGCGAACACCGCGACATACAAGAAATTGATATCAGGGCAAGTGCCGTTGGGCGTCGCGGACCCATTGGACGAGCTAGGAAAGATATTAGGAGAAGATGCTACCACTCTCAAGGTACGAAATGAATTTCGGCCCGAAAACTTTCGATTCTGTACGCTGCTCACAATTGGAATGTAGGAGGCTGCGCAAGCTGCGACATCAAAATCCGTAGACGAATCGGAGCTCTTACTTGACGAGGAAATCGAATTTGACGGCTTAACATTAGACGAGTATCTGTTAAGCTTGTCTCTAGCCAATGGCGATGACGAAGTGCGCGTTATGGTAGAAACGGTTCAAGAATGCAAGTATTCTTAATAAAATGTTCTACCTCGTTGCTTTTTTAGCTGACTTAGCTTCTAAGACGAGAAAGAAAAGACAAATACCTCGATCTGCACAAGTCAATTAAGGTCAGAGTTCAATCATCGCCGAAGTATAGATAATGTTGGGTTGATTAACATCTTGGGGAGCTTAGGCATGTGACGAAGTCCTTCAATCGGTAGAATCGTACCTCTCAGTCTTCAAGACGGACCTTGGTCAAGTCAGCGCAGAGATTGAGAGCTTACAAACCGATCGATGACATTAACTACAAAGCTTGAAAACCGCAGGGTATGATAATCTATCTCACGCAAGCTATTTCGAACACATATCTAACACTATCATTCGTAGACCGTCGAGAAGCTACTTGGACCGATCGTGGAAGATGTAGCGCTGCCGCCGAATACGGTACGGAGAATCGTTGAGGTGACGTTAATGATACCTGGGTGAAAGCGCTCCAGACCGCCGATCGTAAGATCAAAGCTATCGAGTCACGGAAGTCGCAAAACATTAAGGCCATTAAGGACATCGAACCTGAACTGGAGCGGCTAACGCACAAGGTGAGAAGGCCCGCCGCCATCTGAGCGAAATTGTACCTCTAACCTTTTTTCCCCTCCATAGGCCCTGGAACGTGTCCGAGATCACTTCGTATCAAAGATAAAAGCTCTACGGTCGCCGAATGCGCAAGCTCAATTCATTCAGCAAGCTTCGTTTTTACGTTACAGGGATTTATTCGTCTTCATGTCGCAACATCACCCTAAGCTGGCCGACGAGATTGGGCAAGCATACGTCAATACGATGCGGTGGTACTATCATAGTCATTTCACCGGTACCAGAAGTCCTCGAGAAGATGAAGATGTATAACATCGATAAGGCTGGTGTTCTCGGGCAAGAAGAGTCTCGGAGAAGTAAGTCTTTGTCGAGAGTCGTTATATGAAATCAAATTATTACGAGCTGACATTTTCGTCGAAGATCTGCTGCAGAGCATGTCGAGCATGGGTGCTGCCGCTCCGATTGTTAACTACGACTGTTTCAGCATTGGACGCCGGATGGAATCTTGGCAAAACCAGGACGTCCCTTTACCGAGTGCTCAATCCCTCGAGGAAGATAAAGCCACTTACTGGCCTGAGACGCCGTTCCGATGTATGAACGTGGCGCTAGTCGATAACGCAGCGCAGAGTATGGCTTCCTGACGGACTTCTTCTCGCACAAGAAGTACGACCAAGTATCGCAGATGTTCCAGTCTATATTCGGTCCGACTTTAGCTCTGGCTCAGGCGTGGACCAAGACGCTGATAGATGGCACTTATGATGCGCTTGGTACGCTTTTGTGCGTAAGAATAAATCAACAATCGGCGTTCACTCTCCAGAGACGGCGGGTGCCAGTTCTTGAGAACTACGTAAATGCAACGAATATGCTATTGTGGCCAAGGTTTCAGACCGTTATGGATGCGCACAGCGAGAGCTTGAGGAAGTCTGGTCTAACTTCGTCGAAGCAGATGGACATTGCCAAGCAAACGCTGCGCCGCATCCTATAACGCAAAAGTTGGACAGTTCACACATGCTCTGCTCTCTTTAAGTGCTGAAGCTGACGAAGGCGAACCTGTCGCAAACAGGTACGTATCTCATATACAGAGTTCTTCATCTAATATTTAATGGCAGTTAACTTTCGCACGATCTCGTTGCAGTCTCGGACGGTTAGAAGCGACTTTGAAGCTTTCCTGACAAAAGCCAGTTCCACAATATCAGATAGCAAGAAAAAGGAAAGATTTTTACTGAACAATTACTCGCTGGTGTTGACTATCATAAGCGTAAGTAGTTTTATTCCCTATATATTTTTTGACATTCGCATTCATGCCATGCCGATAGTCGCTCTCGGCTAAGGATTTAAGCAGGACACGGAAGGTAAACTGGCGCTAGAGCAGCGAACACACTTTCAACATCTAACGAGAGCATTTGGGGCCGTAAATATATAACCCTTTCAAAGTTCTTTGAATTTCTCGTAGATAATCATGGAGGCGAACTTTTTTATACCCAATGCAATTGCCCTTGCAGAGATATATATCATTATCCTTTCTTTCCTCTCTTTTTCCTCTCCTTAAATTTGAAAATACGTAAGCGAAAAAAAAGAAAAAAAAAGAAAAAGAAAAAAAAAACTCCTAAGAGCAACAAAAATTGCGAAGCCGCGACAGCCAGCGTCCAAATTAAGTTTTCTGGTTTCCATCATGTAAAATTGGTTGGTGTCACCACTTTTTCCCTCTCCTTGCCAACGACTTTTTCTACCTTTTTAAAATGCTTAAAGAGAAGGTTCTACAAGAGAAAGGCGCATAGGTACACCCACGCATTCAACCACTACCTGTAAAATGTCTCCCTTCGGCCTCAGCCCGTCAAGCTCGCAATACCGGAATATATAGATGTCACCAAGCGCAGAAGCAAACCTTCGGGACTTTGTCACTCGAGGTCAAACTCGCCGACCGCCCATCATCGCTATACATGTCTACCTGCGTTTGCGTGTGACAGAAATAGATTCCGCAGGCGAAAAGACGATCAGATTTATGTTTAAGTCTACCCGTCATACCTTCACTGCTTTTGCTATCACACCCGACATTCTGGTAACGACAAGACATGGGCTGGAGCGGCCTAAATTTGAGTCTGTCCAGTGGGAGAACGATTGTGAGGATATAGAAGAAGCTAGGGATTGGTGGAGAGATGGTGGTATATGGAATACCATGCGTGTTTTTGGAAACGCGAAGACACAGACGAAGTCGACCTTCAGGGAAGTGGAATTATGGAATATCGCCCGCTGAGGGTCTACTATCGAAATTCCGATGTGGCGTTCCTCATAGCCCAGAACCCGGACTACGAGCACCATACCCTTCGTTTAGGCGTAGGAGATGTCGGAGACAAGTCTACATAGCCGACGTCTACAAATACCCGATCATGCTTTGGCAGACACAGCTGGATTATTTCAAATCGCAGCTCCTGATCATGGCCATACTTTTTTTTATGGAATTAGCGGCTTATCCGGCTCCCCCTGCTCACCATAGATGGCAGAGTAGTCGGAATGTTTTATGGCAACAAACGCCTGCGTTCAAGTGGCTACCAAGCTGGATTATTTCTGGGAAGCCAATTCATAGTAGACTTTTTTCTTCTGCCTTTGGTAAGTGGGGTTTGGATGACTTGAAAGGCGAGAGGAGTTTACAGGGAACGAAGGGGTTTTGCGTTGCTTGGCTCTCGAACCAACGGATGGTAAAACAGTCTTTCCATGCAGGGCCACTGATGAGGATACTGAGGAATCGGTCATCGATTTGATCGAAACAAGACCAGTGCCTCTGAGTATGACCAGCTCGCAAATTGGAAATAATCAACTTGATCACCCGAAACCAAGATACCTTAACACTACCAATATACATCGACATGGCCGGCTTGCCAGGACTTAAATCTGGTTTGTGCTACTTCTACGGTTTACAAGGGAAAGGATGAAAATTGTGAGCCTGGCGAGTTTATAGATAGCTTTTACACGCCTTGTCGCCTCTTTCAATCCCCCTGCACCGGAGATCGATATCCGATTCCTCTTATTTTCTTATTCACTCTTGTCATCTGCCTCTTGCTCCGGATATCCACACCTCTACACGATGCCCTTCTAGATACCTCGTTTTCTAGATATATGTTTACGTTTCTAGATATCCCTCGAAAAGTAGTTCCCACGCCCTCTGCTCTTACGTTTTGTTAATGACTTCTGTTACCTTTTTGCGCCTCTCTTTTTGGGTTTACAAGGGAAAGATGAAAATTGTGAGCCTAGCGAGTTTATATATAGCCTTGTTTATATGCATGCGGATAGGGTTTCCTTTAGAGATTGCTCATCTTACGGAGTTTGGGCTAAAGTGAAGAAAGGTGTCTACTCGTTTTTTAATTAAACCTCTTACGGCGCCGCTCATAAATAACCACTGAACTAGAATCTTCACGATATCTACAAAGGTGCTCCTGAATGAAGAGTGCATCGATGACAATAATGTGATTGAAGGGGAGGGAAGGGGTAATAATTGAAAGAGAAATGGAATCTTAACAAACAGGGGGATATGCCTGCCTTCTGTTATAACTTGAACTGCCCTGGAAGATTTGTTTCGATGCAACCGGAGGTGAAGGCCGTGAGTTGCCGTGGGCCGAACATTTTTTTCTTTCTTTTTTTTTTTTAAAAAAAAAAAAAGAAAAAAAGAAACCCTCTAATATAGTCTTTTTTCTTTTTCGTTGGAGATTTGCCGAAGAACCTACTTGACATCCATCCTCAATTCTTCAATCACTCCTTTGTAAAACGCCCAATCCTTTTCGCCAATTCTTACTCCATCATCGCCTCCGACATAATGGCTTCCGTACTCCGAACTTCGCTACGAACGGGCCTGCCCATGCCACTGCTTCCGCACGGCGATCGTACGTCCTCCGTTCTCCTCGCACAGGCTCAACAGCACGCTCGCCATCCTCGAGCAGCGGGACGGTAAGCTGCAGCAGTCCGCCCTCGGCGTCGTCGCCGCGGCGTCGAAGCTGGGCAACCCCGTCACCGCCTTCGTGACGGGCAGCAAGGCCAAGGAGGTCGCCGACCAGGCCGCCAAGGTCGACGGCGTGTCGAAGGTCGTTTACGTCCAGAACGGAGCTTACGATAGGGTACAATCATAAGCAATTGTTTCAATAATCTTTCGTTGAATTCTTGAATGTGAAAATAAACTAACAATTGACATTCCGTTATTTGATAATAGGGTCTAGCGGAAAACTACGCTCCCTTAATAAAAGAAAACGCCGACGGTTTCACGCACATAATATCCGCCCACAGCGCCTTCGGCAAGAACGTCATGCCGCGCCTATCGGCCCTGCTGGACGTCCAGCAGATCTCCGACATCATCAAGGTCGAATCCGCCGACACCTTCGTCAGGCCGATCTACGCCGGTAACGCCCACGCTACCGTACAATCCACCGATAACGTCAAAGTAATCACGATCCGCGGGACCGCATTCCAACCGACATCCGCGGAATCTTCTTCCGCCGCCGAAATCTCCGAGGGAAAGGACTCGAAGCACGAATCATCTACGGAGTTCGTCGAAGAGAACCTGACGATGAGCGATAGGCCGGACCTGGATACCGCCTCAAAGGTCGTTTCGGGTGGTAGGGGTTTGAAGGATAAAGAGAACTTTGAGAAGATTATGGTACCGCTGGCGGATGCTTTGGGTGCTGCGATTGGCGCTAGCAGGGCTGCTGTCGATTCCGGCTTCGCGATAACTCGCTGCAGGTCGGTCAGACGGGTAAAGTCGTCGCGCCGGATCTGTACCTCTGCGCGGTATTTCGGGCGCCATCCAGCATCTTGCTGGCATGAAGGACTCGAAGGTTATTGCTGCTATAATAAGGGTACGTAAGCTTCTGAGCTTTATCAGGCGTTGATGTATTGAGATATACTAATGATCGTTCTCCGAATAGACCCAGATGCGCCGATTTTCCTGGTCGCCGACGTTGGACTTGTTGCGGACCTCTTCCAGGCTGTGCCGGAACTCACGGAGAAGCTCAAGAAATAGTCTTCTTCCTGATGAACATGAGAGCTCTGGAGCCGTATCTCACACGTAAACAAGCACACATAGCTCGATATAAATACCTTTTAACTACCTTCTAATGGTGTATTATATATTAAAGGCCTTTTTTTATACCTTCAATTGGATCTTCTTACGCCTTTTTTCCCATGTTAGATAAAACAGTAGTATACGGATAGCTGGAACTCGCTTCCTTGGTTAACGAAAATCCGAATTGGATTCCCATAGAGCCCAAGTCAAGTTGCTGCTTTTTCATAAGGAGCAGGACATGCACACTTGTTCTTATCTTCCTTTCTATTTTGCTTTCCCCTCCTTCATCGGAACTTCTCGCTCGTCTTCCTCTTCAGCATACCGCAGAACTCTCCCACAACGTCTGATCAAGTCCCTCTTCCAGTGCAGGACCACAAATGCATGCTTAGGCGCACTGGGTTGCTTCTTTTCTTCCTCCTTGACATCGTGGTCCTCCTCGTGCTCTTCCCACTCTATATGATCTTCCGCTTTCCTTCTGCGTGACTCTCTTCATGAGTGTGGCTTTCCTCAGCGTTGTCCAATACATATTCCACTTCAAATGCGAATGGATTTTCCGGTGGTGCAGCATCTCCAGTGCTCCCGCCTCTTTGACGCTGGCGTCTCGCCGCTCTAGACCAAACATTGCCGTTTGAACTGCCGTGCGCAGATTTACCGACGGAAAGACCACTCCAACTCGCAAGCGGGAGTTTGATCAATTCTTCATCAATAAGCTTCACAACGTCTTCCTCCGGCGTACTAACAGGAACAGATATCCTATACGACGTCGGAAACGGCAACGACTGTCCGAGCTTAGGAGTCTTCGGCTGCCGGCCGGTTTCATCTTTAGCCCTCCTATCTCCGAAACTCCAGCCTACGGCCCACCTCTTCGTCTTCCCTCTCCCCTGAACGAACTCCGCTACGACGTAGTTGCCGATGTTCTCTTTCCGTAGCGCTTCGACGACGGTTGTTACGCTGGAGAGCTTACCGAGCATTGTGGTGTACCAGGATACTTTTTGTTCGAGCTCTAGGCTTTCACGGATCATGCGGGTTACGAAGGCGGTTTCGCCTCCTTCGACGACCATTTCGAGGGTGAGCCGGTGCATGCCTATTGATTATCTTCAGTATGATATTGCCCTAGGATTTGTGTGATGAAATTGTTGCTTACGCTGGACGGAGGTAAAGCTTTCGCTTTTGCGGAATCATTAAGCTCCTGCTCCGAGGAATAAAATGGAGGATTGCACATTGTAAAGTCCAACCTAAACATAAGAGATATATATTAGACTGCTTCTTTAGCAGAGGTTCTGAATGATAGAAGAATACCTATCATATTTTTCAAACTCGATAAGCTTCTCGCCGCTGACTTCGACGACATCTATCCGATCTGAAAGTCCATTATTTTCCACATTGCGCTTTGCAATCTTTATGGAGTCTTTGTCGATATCTGTTTCTAAATTGTGAGCTTATGGCCTGGGAAGAAGATTTTCGTGGAGTATAATCGTACCTGTAGCAACGAACTTCCAATCCGAATTTGCGCAGCCTAGGAGAGGGTATATAGCCGATGCACCGCATCCTCTATAACAATCTAATGTAAGCAAGCAAGATCCTCCAGCATATTTCGTTCAAGGAATGCAGGGTAGCAACTTACATATCTTGTCCCACCACAGAGCGACCATGTTCAAGCTCAAGAGTCTCACGAAGGAGATCTTGCAGCCAGAGGATATAGTTAAGCCTGTTGGGGACCTATTTATCATTCAGCGAGAGTTAGAATTTGGGTCCTGTAATGTACAATCGCTTTCTGTTCGATTGGAAGCTTCAATGCATGCCGGTGGACAAAGCTATCTGCTGGCAGCTCAACGTCGTACGAGAAGTCCCTCTTGAGCAAGCTCTTCGTGAGCTCCCTGTAGTAGAATATTTTAGCTTTAGATTTGTACAAACGACAGGTAAGGTAAACATTGGACAAACAATAGCTTACCTTACGGCGTCGGAGTCGTGGAAATTAATCGTCGAGTTCTTTGAAAGACTGTTGTAAAACGTCCAAAATGTTAGCTTTCTAAAGCTCCAAGCTCAATCTACCGAAGCTATCTGTAGATCTAGAGAAACTCAACTGCCTCTTTAGCTCGGGGCATGCTTCGGCCAATTCTTTGAAATCGACACCATTGGCGTATATATTCCTCGAATGCATCTTTGCTTAATGTATGTGAAATTTAGTGGAGATTCGTTAGTATTTGATCAATAAGGAGGTTGTGTTCGGGCTAAGAGCCATCCATTTAGTGTCTGTATATGTGGGGGGTCAGTGGGATTCATGCGTCATATAACAGCGGGATTAAAAAATAATACCTACTTAAGTAATTTAACGGTCTACAGCCGACGAGCTAACTTTTCCCACACAACTGGTATACGACTTGAAGTATAAAAATTCAAAAAAAAAAGAACTTCGAAGCAACAAGACTCAAAGATCTTTCCAAAAAGTCGTTCTATAGGGCCTATTCCCTCGACAATAAACTTGCACTTCTCCCTCGCCAATTGTTCAAAATTCCCATGAGACCAGCAATGGCACGGTGCCTGCGGCACTACTCCCTCCGCAGCCGCCGAACTCTGACGACGAGCGCCGCCAGCGGCAACAATGTATCCTCCTCGTCACGCCGCTGCGCATGGCCGTCATAGGCTCCGGGCCCGCGGGCTTCTACACCGCTTACCGCGTCCTCAGCAAGCTCGAAGACAGCCGGGTGGACATGTACGAGGCCCTCCCGGCGCCGTACGGCCTCGTCAGGTTCGGCGTCGCGCCGGATCACCCGGAAGTCAAAGTAAGCAACTCCAATTCCCCTATAACCAACAATACTTTGTAATTCATGCTAATGAAAGAATTGCGTAGAACTGCATCGAAAAATTCGACGTCGTCGCATCCTCTCCGCGCTTCACGTTCATCGGAAATACCCCCATCGACGAAAAACTCCCGTTAACGTCATTGAAGCCGCACTACGATGCCATACTACTAGCGTACGGCGCGTCGAGGGACCGGAAGCTGGGTATACCGGGAGAAGATGATCTTCACGGGTATATTCGGCGAGGGCGTTCGTGGGTGGTACAACGGTTTGCCAGAGTTTAGAGACATGGAGCCGGATTTAAAGAGCGGAGAAGAGGCCGTGATAATAGGGCAGGGAAACGTGGCGCTGGACGTCGCGAGGATACTGCTCACGGACGTAGATAAACTGCGAAAGACGGATATCACGGAGTATGCGCTGCAGGCGCTGGTGGAGAGTAAGGTTAGGAGGATTAAGGTTGTGGAGGAGGGGGCCGATGCAAGTGAGTACAAAACCACTACTTCTTTCTTGCTAGGAATATATTTTTGTTTAAGATTGATTTCAAGGTTAGACCAGCTAAATTTTTGACAATCTAAAGCGGCGCTTAAATTACTACATCTATACTAGGTCTCGTTTACGATCAAAGAACTAAGGGAACTCATGACGATACCGACGGTCAGGTTCGCGATGGGACCTAACGTCCTCCTACCGGAACACATCGAGCAACTACCCCGAGCGCAGAAGCGACTAATGCAATTACTCGCAAAAGGAAACCCCACATCCTTCGGTCCGAAGGAGTGGGGGTTGGAATTCCACTTAGCGCCGCGCTCATTCTACGGATCGAACGGACGGCTCGAAGGCGTCGAATTCGAGCGGACGAAGCTCGACCAGAATAACAAAGCCGTGTCGACGGGCGAATTACACAAGATACCCGCTTCTCTTGCGTTCAGGAGCATCGGTTACAAGAGCTCGCAAGTACCCGGGATGGAGGAGCTCGGTATAATATTCGACCAAGGGAAAGGCGTAGTGCAGAACGATAACGGACGAGCGGCGCCGGGTGTTTACGCCAGCGGGTGGTGAAGAGCGGTCCTACAGGTGTCATTGCGTCCACGATGGTTGACGCTTTCGACACGGCGGACAGGATTATAGGCGATTGGAAGACGGGCGTGGAATTTTAAGGCAGAAGAGCTCCGAGGGAGGGTGGGAAGCTGTCCGGGCCGGGACGGGTAAAGGGAAGGCATTGCATTCAATTTCGTGGCCCGAGTGGAAGAAGATAGAGAAGCACGAAGAAGAGAGGGGGAAGGAGATTGGGAAAGAGAGGGAGAAGCTCAGTACGGTAAAGGAGATGCTGAGCGTTCTTTAGTTGTATAGTATTTCATCGACCATCTCAGCTATCGCGAGGGATGAAGTCAAACCTGTCGAAACGTTATGGTAAATATCAGTGTCTAGAGCTGTAGAATATCATAGATAAAATAGACTCACCTGGACTTTCGATCCCAAGGAGATTAATAAATCCGGGGAAACCATCCTCCTGCCGGATCACAAAATCGTGATAAATCTTATGGCCCAGCTTTGGTCTGAGTAAAGATAACAATTAGCTATATTGAGTAATTATTTTAAATAGGCACGAAATATAGCTACCTCATGCCGCAGTAATCTGGAGTGAAAGCCGCTTTGTCGATGTTAGGCAAATATTGAGAAACCGCTTCAATCGCAGGCTTCAGTCTATCTTCCTTTGGTTGAAGATCCGTTGGATCATCCACCTATATTATGAAGTATTAGCTTTTTTTTCCAAAGTGACGGAAACAGAGCAGAAGCTTGAACAACGTACCCATTCAATATCCGGGCCAAACCTCGCCTTCCCCGCCATATCAAGCGTCAAATGCGTCCCCAACCCTCCCAAATTCTTCACCGGCGCCGGATAAATAAGCCTCTTAACATTAAGCCTCGCATTATAACCAAAATACGTCCCCTTTGCATAACACGGCTTCACCTCCCTCTCCTTCGGTAGCAGCATATTCGATATCTGGCACGCGAACAATCCCGCCGCGTTAACAACCACGTCCGCCGTAATATGCGGCGAATCCATCATTATAGATTCGTGATTACTTATGGTAATTTTATAACCAGCTGAGTTGGTATTCTTTTCCAGAGCGGTCACGTTGGATAGGATGGCAGTGTCGCCGCTGTTATCGACGAAATCGCCGTGGAGGTACGTCATGAAATCGTGCGCGCTGACGATACCCGTCGTCGGCGAATTGAGTATACCCCCCTCAGCTCGTACCTCCGGCTCCTCCCTCTTCGCTTCCGCGTCGCTAACCCAATCCACAGCCACACCGATTTTATCGCAGTGCTGGTGTATCTCCTCCAACCTCTGCCGCTGCGCGTCGTCCTGCGCTACTATCCACTTCCCAGTACGTTTGTGAGGTATGGAGTACTTCTCGCACACGTCGTACATCATCTCTTTACCGCGAATGCACAGTTTCGTTTTTAGGGAGTTGGGAGGGTAGTATATGCCCGCGTGTATGACTTCGGAGTTGCGGGAGGACGTTTCGGTGCCGCACATTGGGTTGCGCTCTAGGAGGACGGTGGGCCCCGCTTGATAGGCGGGCTGCTACGGCGAGGCCTACGACGCCGCGCCGATTACCTGTTTGAAAAGTGAATTGTTAGAGGTATCAATGATCAAATGGCTAGATATACGAGGTAGAAGTGGGAAACTTACACAGTGGGCGAAGTCGTTCTGCACCGCGTCGACAGCAGCCTTTTCGGCACTATCACGCGATTCATTCCGAAGATTCTGAACCTAGTTGAATCAATGTTTCAATCAAGAAATCTTTCAACTTGGTTGATATATAGAATTGAACATTTCGAAAGCTTGGGTACAGAAGGGAAAGTTGAAGGAGTTTATATGCCGTTCTTCGAAAAATAGCTTTGATAGCCCTATAGCCGCGGGTAAACCTGCAAGGGTCGTTGGTGCAACACAAAAACAAACAAAAAATCTCTCGGCGTTGTCCCGCGATAAAGCTGTCAGCTGCAAGCTCAAGAGCTACCCCACCAAAGAGCTCAACCCCACTATTTCCTGAGCTAGAGCTTCAACTCCTCCACATCATAGAATCACCAAAAACCCCTCCATACGCTAAAACAGCTTCAAACCAAAAAAGCATCTCAAGGCAAACCCTCCTACGAACTTAAAAAAAAAAAATGCCTTTCGACGAAAACACCCACGTCAGCTTCACCTCCGACGCCGGCAAGAGGAAGTCGGCATCGTCAAGCAGTACTCGGCGGCCAGTACACGATCCTGCAGACCGACAGCTCGCAGGTTAAAGTCGCCGAAGATAAAGTCAAGAAGATCGACCTCAAGGACGCCAGCGCTGCGAAGTGTCCCGTCGTCGGACACAAGTAAACGTAAGGGAAAGCATAAAAGAAATCGAGAAGACAGGAGGGGGAGGGGGGCTTTGCTCAGAGGGAATTTTGTTTATGATTTAATTTTTCTAGGCTTTATTTCCCATGAAGGGGTTCGGTTGGGTCACAGTTTTATATACTCGACAGCAGGAGCATGTATATATACGTTCTCTCATAAGCCTGTAGACTTTCCCTTAGAAATCGGGTTATATATTACTCGAGTCCCTCCTTCTTCTAGAGACGAAATCATGTGCTCAGCTAGCTCAAGTTTAAAATTACCTTCGTCAAGATCTGACAACCTCATATCCAAATCCTCCTGAATCGAATATGTTCTTGCATGTGCACCGTACGCACTGTATGTCAGCTCTCCGAAGCCTGGATTATGATATTTACGCTTCATTTACATGGATGTCCCGCTTATGTAAAGAAAGCAGGGCAATGCTAAACGTTCTTGTGTAGACCTGCCCGTTCGTGAACGACATTCACCTTTGGCAATTATATCATTTCCTCAATAGCTAAATAGCAGCGACAAATTAAGGGGAAAACCCTGAAATCCCTTCTTTATTCTCAGTGTGTTTAAAATAGTTTCTACTACCCTAGCTAGCTTTCAAAAATTGAAAATTTCACCAATGGTTAAAACCCCTCTTTTTCCGAGCGTGTAACGTTTTGACCCGGGATAAATGCATAAATACATAATACCGTTAAAAATAACATGGAGACCGTGAAAAGGAAATAAGAACGTCTGTTAGAAAAACATCAAGGGAAAGGAAAGGAGACAGGAAAGGAAAAAAAAAAAACTCGAGAAGAAATGGAGCAAATTTTGATTTTTTGATATTTTTTTTTTGTTCCGAAATATGCTAAATTTATAGCTTATCATAGTAGTCAGTGTAAGGCGGAACCTCAGGCTTGAGACCCTTGCGAGTCCTCATGTCAAAGATGACCTTGTCGGTCTTGGGTGCCTTGTCGCCAGTGATCAGAGGCATGTTGGGTGGGTTCATCGGCTCCCAATGGTCAAACACGGACTGCGGGAAGGCCTGTCCGGAGGTGGCCTGGCGCAGAGCAGCGTTGAAACCGAAGGACTCCATGACGGGCAGGTAGGCCTTGATGGTGAACATCGGGGTACCCGGGCGCTGCTCCTGGAAGAAGACGTGACCACGACGGTTGTTGAGGACACCGAAGATGCCACCCATTGCCTGGTCGGGCACCTGAATTTCGACGAGGTAGACCGGTTCGTGGAGAGTCGGCTTGGCGAGGAGCATGGCGGCGTACATGACACGGCGGGCAGTAGGCATGATCTGGCCGGCACCTCTGTGGATCGAATCGGCGTGCAGGGTTACATCGTGGAGGTTGAAACGGACACCACGGATGTTCTCTTCGCACAGAGGACCAGTCTTCGAGGCCCACTGGAAACCGGCAACGACGTGTTCCTTGATTTCGTTGAGGTACTACACGAACAGCAAGAAAAATTATATGAGTAATGAATCATAGAAGTTAATGTGGGATGCGAATACGCACCTGAACAGCCTTGGTGACATCAACGACGACGTTGGGACCGTTGGTGTCGGGACCGAAACACCAAATCTTCCTGGCCTCAGTAACATCCCATCCGAACTCGTCGGCCAAAATACGGGCACCTGTAAAGGATGTTATTGTTAGATTCCGAATTATAAATCGTACTCGTTGAAGGGAAACAAAAAAAAAAAAAAAAACTTACGCTCTTTCATTTCCTGGCGCGGGTCAATGCGACCGGCCTCGATAGCCTTGGACAGTTCCTCGTCAAGAGGAGCG
Organism: Pezizomycotina sp. ARF18; assembly: GCA_002224055.1. NCBI lineage: Eukaryota > Fungi > Ascomycota > Pezizomycotina sp. ARF18. The sequence goes on along the minus strand of AZLU01000064.1, from coordinate 38,378 downwards.
GCAGTCATGTACAGACGATTGTGCTTGTTGGGTGACTTGGACAGAGCCTGCATCGAGGACTCCTCGGTGACGGTTTCGCGGTAAGAGACGACCGGGTCAGATATCTTGAGGGGACGCCGGCGTGATCGTTCTCGAGATCGTTCAAGCAGATTTCGAGATGCAGCTCACCGGCACCGGCGACGACGTGCTCACCGGCTTCGTTGGTAAGGGTCAAGACGCAAGGATCCGACTTCGACAGACGCTTCAGACCTTCGACGAGCTTGGGAAGATCGGAACCGTTCTTGACCTCAACGGAACGCTGGACGACGGGGAGACGGAGAACTTCATGACCTTGAGGTTGTGGGCGGTCTCCGAGGTGGTGAGGGTACCAGACTTGAGCAGGAACTGATCGATACCGACGAGACCGCAAATGTTGCCGGCCGGGACATCGTCGATCTGTTCGACCTTACCGGCCATCATGAGGACTGTACGCTGGATGGCCTTGATGGACATGTCACCCTTCTGTCCCGGGACGTAGTTCGGCCCCTGGATGCGGACCTTCAGACCGGACTTGACGGTACCGGCGAAGACACGACCGAAAGCGTAGAAACGTCCCTTATCAGAGGTTGGTACCATCTTGGACACGTACAACATGAGCGGGCCCTTGGCGTCACAGTCGCGGATGGCGACGCAGGACTCGTCATCGGTGGGACCTTCGTAGAGAACTCGGCACGGTACTTCTGAGCGGTCTTGGGGGAAGGAAGATGGATAACCATCATCTCCAGGAGAGCCTCGGCGGCGGGCAGAACTTTTTCATGACAGCCTTGGCGAGCGGCTTGCCCTCGAGCTCCTTCTCTTCGTTGTCGAGCTTGATGTTAAGCTTCTCAGCGAGGGTGAAGACTTCCTCCTTCTTGTTGCTCTTGATGACATCGAAGATCCTGTAGATAGGGTCAAGGATGAACTGGTTGAAAGAACGTTCGAGCTTCTTGCCCTCATGTTCACCGTTCTTTGTCCACTTCTTGGTGTGTGGGTTGAAGTAGTTGTCGCCCTATGTATATTAAGGGGAAAAAAAAAAAAGTTAGATATTGCTTCTCTCTGATTGATACTTCTAAGTTTTTTTTTTTTTTTTTTTTTTTTACAAAAAGAATAAAAACATACCCAGAGACGGTCCATCATCTTCTCACGGTCGACACCGAACTTCTTGGCATATCTGTTGGCGAACTGACGGATGGTGAAAGCCCAACCGTGGAGACCGGAACCGAAAGCGACGGTACCCTTGTTGGGGTAGATCTGGACGTCACCGAGGGCCTTGTCCAAGTACGTCGAGATGATGACGTTGACAGACTCGATAACTCTCGAGAAGCCCTGGAACAGGTCTTCCTTCTCCATTTGCAGTTCGAGAAGAGCACGATCGACCTTGTTGATGACAAGGACGGGCTTAATCCTCTCACCGAGGGCCTGACGCAGGACGGTCTCGGTCTGGACGCAGACACCTTCGATGGTGTCGACGACGACGAGGGCACCGTCGGTGACACGGAGGGCAGCGGTGACTTCTGACGAGAAGTCAACGTGTCCTGGCGAGTCGATCAGGTTGATCAAGAAGTCGTTGCCCTCGTGCTCCTGCTTGACGTCTTTAACGTCATCGTCGCTCATGTTGGCGTGCAGCGAGATGGCCGTCGACTTGATCGTGATACCACGTTCCTGCTCATCCTTGCGGGTATCCATGACACGCTGGTCGCCAGCTTTTTGTACCGAAATGATACCAGCCTTGGCGACCAGGGAATCGGTCAAGGTAGATTTACCGTGATCGACTTTGAAGCAGAAGAAAGGATAAAGGAGTTAGCTATCTATCGAGGTTTTATTGGAGAGAAGGGGTTAGGAAGGTTATCAAGCAGTGTGTTTTGCCCCTCCATTTTTTTTTAAGAAAAGAGAAAGATCGAAAAGCGAATGTTGAGCACAGCTCGACATGGAATTCCACAATCTTCAACAAGAAAAAAAAAAAAAATTTAAAAAGAAGAAGGAATGGAGTTACTAACCGTGGGCAATGACGGACATGTTCCGCACATTCCCTGGGTGGTCCTATAAAGTGGTGAAGTTGAAAAAAATTCAGTGATCAGTTTCCCTAAAAAACTGGCCATTCTGGCATCCCAAAGTTTCTGTCCACCAAAAGAAACAGCTTTTCGAATATCAGAGAAGGAGGAAAGCGTACCATCAGGGCACGGATCTCGTCGATTGTGAAGCTGTAGAGTATCCGTTAGCATCTTTCTCAAGTACGATTGAAGCCGTTTCTTCAAGTTGTGGCTCTTTTTTTTGCATTTTCATTGTTCGTTGATATCTCGAGCTTTCACGAAGTGCGGGGGAGGGGGAAAAAGAGAGATAGCTTACTTGACCATCTTGACGGTTAGTTTTCCTTAAAAGATACTAAAAGAAAAAGAAAAGAAAAAAAAAAAAGGATTTCTTTTATTGTAAATTGATGAATCTAAAGTAAGGATCTACTTTAGATATCAGCTACCCAGACCTCTATTTCAGAAGACGGGGCAGTATTTTTGTGATAGTTGGTTTTTATACTGGATCTTTTGTCTTGTCTAAAGAAATGGTGGTGGGTGTTTGTTGGGTTAGGAAGAGGGAAAAAATTTTCTGCTTTGGAGAATAAAATAAATTATTTAGACTACGAGCAAATTTTTTTTTTTACATTTGGAAATTTTTTTTTGTGTGGGCAAATCCCTGAGGAGGGGAAGAGAGGGAAAAAAAGAAAGCAATGGAGGGCGGCTATTGGCTTAAATAAGGAAGGAATTGATATATCAGCAAGCTATATGATAAGGGTATTTATATTATGTGTAGATAGAATAGACTCAAAAAGCTAAGCAGCTCGATTGAGAGGCAAAATACTACTTGATAGTATGATTATCCATATACATATAATAGGTCATAATACAGCTATTGAAGTGCCAGTATTGGTAAGAATCTTCTATACAGAATGTTTTCCCAATGATAAGCAATCCTTCTTTCCTCCACGAAAAGACCGTGACCCGTTTGCGGCACATATTTGGCAGGTCCAGCAAGAAGATCCAATAGCAGGAGGGAAAAAGAAAAAATGCCCTACTTCCCTCTCGTAGGGCTATGGAAAACAAAAAAATTCAATGGCATGAGTATTATCAATTATCAAGTAGCTAGCTAGTATCACTAGTTGGTAGTCTCAGCATATGAGCTCACAAGATATGACACCTGGAGGCGAAGCATGCAAGGCGAAAGAGAGAGAGAGAGAGCTAAAATATGCTATGACTGTATTTCAGTCATTCATCTTTGGAATTGTCAAATAAAAGAGTCTAGCGACACATGGAGCGTAAGGTCTCCAATTGACTTTTGTTCCTTTTTTTGAAGGACGAAATTGGCCATTGAGGCCCGTTCTGAACCCCGGATAAAAATAGATGGCGGTGAAGCTAGTTCACGAGGGTTCGGACATAAAGCGGATAAATCCGTTTTTTTTGTTCTTTTGAGCTTGAAATGAAGCTCCAACCCTCCCAAAACTCTTTTTCTCACCGGCGGGGTCTGGAACTTGTCACCCTTAAAAGTGACTCACTTTAGGGAAAGGATATCGAAAGGAAAAGACAAACGAGAGAGGAGTAAAATATAGTAGAGTAATATTTAGATATCAAGGAAAGAAGAACACAAAAACACCTGAGCCATCTGCAAATGAATGAGCGTAGGGCTGCTGGGCCCTGGGAGTGGTATCGTAATATAAAAAAAAGAAAAAAAGCTATACAAGAATAGAGGATGTAACGCTATCAAACCACACATAGAAATAACAGGTGAAGGAAACCTGAACAAGAGGAGAAGAAGAGGCGTACATGATTAAAAAAAAAAAAAAAAAAAAAAAAAAAAACAAAAAAACAGTAAAACTACGCCTCAGATAAGTTGGATAGATATATACTTTTTTTTAAGCCCCTTGTTTCCGGTGATCCTGTCATGAAGTTAACATAGAAAAGGCATGAAATAAACATAAAGTAAAAACAATACCCACAAAAATAAAAAAAATAAATAAATAAATAGAAAATAATAAAAGTCATTTATAGTACAGTCATAATTGGTCTCTGACTGTCAAAGTTGAGACTAATCGGTGCCACCGTTGGCGATGACTGTGGTGAGCTTCCTGAGATCACCGACTGGAAGCTGGGGCTAGGGTTAGGGTCAACCTCCTGGTAAGGCGGGCGGGGTCCCGGGCAATGATGTCCTCAGGTTTTGTTCCCGGCCGTGCTGCCTTAGTACGGCAGATATAGCTGCGGCAGTCATGTAAGGGGAAGTTGGCGTGATGCCGACGTGGTGAGCTTGGATGAACCTCCCTCCCGGGGAGATCTTCCAACAGCGTACCCGCCGAAGCTTGGGCGCCTTGGTGTGGCCCTTACGTACTGGGTTTCTTCACCGAAGAGCCAGCTAGAGATACGGCTTACCGCAGAAGAAATAGCGCCACCGGCCGTAGCGGGGGTCCTCTGCTGCACAGGGGTATGGTTCGCAAGAGGTGCAGTGGCATGTGCAGCTTGGATTGGTTCCGTGGCAGATCGCGCCGGGCCGACTAGCCTTGGAACAACGGCGGATGCCGTATCGATCTGCAGCCGTGTGAGATGCGGCCGTCTGCGGGGTCTCCTATGAGCCAGTGGACCTTGGCAGGGCGCGATCTGGATACCAGCGTCCTCGGTCGTTCTCGGAACGTATACCGGGATGACAAGGTTTGATTGGTCGTCCGTTGGCCATGCGCGTTGTGCTTCAGGTGCGACATCTGTAGATTCTGATCCTCCCTGCAAGCCGCCATCCGAATTGTGGTCGCTATATCAGTGATGGAACCTTCTTAATAAAAAAAAAAAGAGGAGCAGATAATTAATATCGCACGACAAAAGAAAAGGGCAATATAGCTAAAACGCCAAAAATTGAATTATGACTTGCTAACTCAATTTTTTTTTTTTGCTTTAAGGAGAGTTATAGGGAAGTTTACCAATACTTCTTGGCTCATCGTCGTCTTCCTCAGACAAAATATTGGCGAGCGCTCGATCAGCTTCAGCCCTCCGTGCAGCTATCATCTTCTCTAGCTCAATCAAGCGCCGTTCGAGGATAGATTTCTCTTCGAGAGCTTGTATGATTTTTCGGCGTCTTATGCCGTTTTCCTGCGTCGGCGAGCCGTTACCGCTAACTTGAACGAGTGGCTGCCTGTCAGGCGGAGTGAGCGGCGTTTGAGCCTCGCTCGCCGGCGAAAACACTTCATGGGGGTTGACGTGGCAGTCGACGGAGCTGACGAGCGCAGAGAGGCTGGAACGTCCACCCGCTGTTGCTACTGCCTGAGCTCATGCTCGAAGGCGTCGGGCTCACGGCAACGACGTCCCTGGCGTTCGGCGACAAGCCCTCGTTATCGCCCGCAGAGCCCGTCAAAGAAGGAAGCCTTCTGATAGGTGACCTTCCCGCCCAGTCGTCTTCTATTTGGCTCATAATGTCGTCATGAAGCGAGACCGTCGGCCGAGAGAAGTTGCATACGGAAACAGTCTGGCGGCGCTGCGAAATCAAGCTCTCCCTGCTGCTCACTAGGTCTGCATTATTTGTGATAGCAATGGCATCGAACCGTTCAGCAAAGGTAGCTCCTCTGCTTGAAGAAGGTCCAGCGACCGGTGAGGGAATCGAAGTTGGTGATAATGGCACAGTGTTAGCACGAGCTCTCCTTGGCCGGGAAGGAATCTGCACGTCTATGAGCCGTGGTTGCTCTGTTGATATTCTAGCGGAATTGTACACTGAGACTACCTCGTACAAGGCGGATGTTAGTTTATGTCCACCAAATGATCTAATATATATTTCTATCCACATACCAGCAAATCTCGGACTCGACATGATTTCCGGTGTCATTCCCATCGACGCAATTGTTGATACGCTCCTAGCGCTTTGAAAACTCCGGACGCTCTGTATGCTCTGCACGCTGTGTCGAACATCAGGCTCCGGCAATACGACCCTCTGCATGCTCTGCACACTCTGCACGCTCTGCGATTTCCGTTGCGGAGTCGCAGGTTGGAAGGTCGGTTGAAAGAACGACGTCCAGGACACTGTCCTGGAATGCAAGTGGGGTATGCTCTCATTCGCCGATCCCGTCGCTCTTGCTGGAGTGAACGGTCCTCCTCATCACCGTCGGGTTCGTCGCGCTGCGGATCGCAGCATGGAAACAGTAGCCGACGAGGTTTTGGAAGGATCGCTGATAGGCATTGTGAGTAAAGGATGCTGCAGCATCAAAAAAATAAAAATAAAGGTATATAAGAAAGAGGGTAGGTATGAGGAAAGGATGAATCGCAAATATCGTCAAGATAACTGCGTGAATGAAGGAGGCTAAAACAGGAATAGCAAAATCAACAACGGAATAAAACGAAATGAGATGGAAGACAATACAAGAAGGGCAAGAGAACGAAAGTGCGTTAAAGATTGAAACAGGATCGTGTTCCTATATATCGCGACGTTCAAGAATCGATCCTCGAGCGAGCTGGCTCCGTTCAAATACAAGAAAAGAAAGTGAAAAAGGAAAAGAAAAAGAAGATAAAAAGCTTCATATAAGAAAAACGAAAGAAAATATGCAATACGAAAAGAAAAAAACGAAGTATTGAAGTCAGAGCCTGCGGCAAAACGTGACCGTCTCAGGGTATGAGGACAAAACCGACTCGATCGCAAAAAGAAAAAGAACGAAATAAATAAATAGAAAAAATTTATTGTCTCACAACTTTCTCTTTATATTTATATAACTCAAAGAACTCATTACAACATACTTTTTCTTTTCTTTCCCTACCTCTTCATGTCTGGATGATATGATAGGCAGATAGCTTATTTTGAGAGAATTCCAATGAAAAAAACCATCCTGGAACTCGAGGAAGAGCTATGGCATGTTGGAAGTGGGGTTCCACGTAGCGGAACGCGATAATCGAAAAACAACCCCCAGGACCGCAAAATGTAGTCAAAAATAGAAATAAGGTTTGGAAAAACCTGACGTCTGAAGAATGAAGCGGGATAAAAAAAAGAAAAGAAAAAAGAGGGCGGACAATTTACAACAGAGGAAGAGCAAAAAAGCTTGAGAGATATTGCCCAATAGGCCGATGCAAGATACCCGTTCTTGCATTCTTCAGACGAGCACGCGCATTATCGAACGGGTCTGGGGTGTGATAATCCCCACGAGGAGTCGAGACAACTGGGTGACTGGAAGAAAAAAAAAAAAAAGAGAGAGAAAGCAAAAAAGCAAAGAAATAACGTGATGCGGACGTTTCACATCATCCCCTTCTGAAAGATCGGAGGTTCTGCTGGCTGCAGAAACGCCAGTCTCCAGGGCTCCCAAGCAGTTTATGGACGTATACGGCCGTTCTTGCGGTGTCTCCTCCTGCTGTTTCTTCATCCTGCGCGTCATGATGCATTTTTATTAGTCGCGTTGACTGCACAGGGCATTGGTAACTGTGAGCTGTTTATTATTGTTACTAGTGACTGTAGGTGGTTGTTGAGGAAGATTTGTCTAGTATAGGTTTATTTTTTGTGCGTGGGGGGTTTTTGGAAGAGAGTGGCGGCTAATCATACAAGCAGCGACTAAAGAATTTAAAGTAGTTTGGACCCTGCCAAATCTGAAACTACGCCAGCAGTCGCCAATCAAACCAACCGGAAGTCTCCAGCGTGCAATTTAAAATATACAACGGGATTTCCGCTATCGAGTGGTTTACAGGTAGGTGGTCCTTGTCAATCGATAAATGAAAATGGAAAAATGCTTCAAAAATAGATACACGTCTTGCTTGATTCAGCAAATCTCGTATGTTTTATATGTCTGCTTCCAAGAAGAAATACCTCGAAAAAAACTGCTTCGGGGCTTCTGATACAGCCCTATCCGAAAAATTTCGTGCAAGGTATTGTATACGACGCTAACTAAAGTAATATTATAATAGAAGGAAAATTCCTGTGCTTGATCAAGCTTCGATCCAAGAAACTGCGCTTTTAATTAAAATAGGCATATAAGTAAGTATATATATATATAGAGCAATAGATATAATATTGCAAATCAAGTTTCGAATTTCACATGGCGCCGAGTTGATTGATTGCCAGAAAACAATCCCATTCTATAACTTTACTGCAATAGAAGTCGGTTGTTTGTTCTATAGATCTTCCAGAGTCTCCTACTCCGCCAGGCACCGTCTGGTACCCTTGTATGATTGGCTTAATGAGACAAGTTTGAAATAGAATATTGTGATAATAATTGTTAGAAGTGCAGAAAATGACAAGACGCAAAAGATGAAGGAAAAATAAGGATATAAGATAGCTTAATAAATGATACCTGCACGGAATGATTTATTTCTGAAAGCTGGAGTTTGCAGAGCAATATATCTGCATAGTTTTCGAGTTGAACAGTAAGAAACGAAGCAGAAAAGCAGCAAGGATCACATTGTACGAACGGACTTGAGAAAAAAAAGGAAAAAAAAAAAAGCAGCGAGATGATAAACAAGATAACTTGCGATAAGAAGTTAATATGCGCCACCAACTCCCAAGCAGGCCTCCGTGAGTGAGAAAGAAAAATACTTTATGCAACTTTCAAAAAAGATTTCAAAAAAGAAAATGCCCAATCAGTCGTACATGGGACCTTTATTTTCTTTCATAAAGAAAAAAAGGTAGTCATACAACGCCCTTCTACGCAGACTCATACGGCACGGTCATCTCCCCAGGGATTGTGTTCCTCGCCATGCTTCCATACTTGTGCAGATTCTTCGGCGTTGGTGTCTCGGCCTCGTCATTATTATCATCGTTGTCGTCATCCTCAGAGACAACAAATGCCTGGCGAGCTCCGGGTTGGAATCATCCGCCTTACGCGTCTGATTATCCAGTGTAGGATCGTCGCCAGGTTCAAAGCCTTCGCGAATCTCTTCGCCTTGCTTGTCGGGTGGTATTGTCGGATAAAACGCTTCGGCTCGACCTGATTCCAGCGGGACCGCCTTCCTTCCTTGCCCTCACCCTTCCACTTCTTCGGCTTCGGTATCTTCGACGACTAGGTCGACAACGCCAGATCGCTCCGATGATTGGAAGACGACGAGCGGACCGGTATAGTTCATTCGGTCTAAGAGATCAGGAACCTGGCTAATCAGATTCTCTGTTTCTTCCTCCGTTGCCGGTTCGGCGGCCTTCTTTTCCCCTTTGTTGATTTTGAACTCTTCTTGCGGGTGGGCCGCGTAACGAGTTCAGGCCGTAACAGAGATTGATTCGTGGCAGTCGTGATCAATCCAGAGTCCCGGGGCATTTTCCATCGACGGTTAGTGTATGGGATGTGGGCCGTGACAACAGGATACTACAACATCGTATAATTATTAGCAAACTCCCGAGCATTCCCAATGTGTGTGAGGTTATCTTTGCCAAAAAGATCTTACATTATAATCGCCAAACTCCATCGCTCGAGCATTCTTATAGAGATTTTCATCTTCGTCATCAATCTCCATATGCACATCTCCCCCGTCCGTAGAGCCATACCACCGGGTGTTGCCTTCTACGGCATTCCTAGCTTCCGGGTCTGTTCTACCGAAGGCCGAGCTTGCTCCTGCGAGAAGCGCGGCCCTGCTGCCCGAAGTAGGCTTCGGTATCCAGTATTTACCTTTTCCGCCCCTCTCGTACCTCATTCCGTCCATTATCCGGGCCATCCTGCCAGCGCTTTCCGGTGAACCATGGTGGTCTCACCAGCACTATCGAATCCTCGGTAGTCGTATCCCTTTCCGCCGAACGTAAGTTTAGTATCTTCAATAAGATCTCGGATACCGTAAGCGTCTCGGAAAGCAAATCTAACGGGCATGCGCGCGGAAGAGATTGTGGCATCTGCGTAATCCTTCCACGAGAAGGCATACCAATGGGCGATCGCGAACGCAGGAAGTTCTATGCAGATAAGACAATCCTGGATAGCTCTGGCCAGATTGTCCGGCGTATAATGGCCGACATCCTTGATCACGCCCAACCAGACCAAAATGGAAAGGAAAACCCTTGCCAGTACGATGCGAAAATGATCAGTTTAATACAGAGAAACTATCATATAGGGTATTTGTTAGTGATGTTATATATACATTTAAAAAAAAAAAAAAAAAAAAAAAAAAAAAGGAAAGCAAAAAGTCAAATATAGGGTTCCTTACCTTGGGTACCGGCCTAAAAGGCTGCAAATCCCGGTGCATACAAGCCCAGAACATTCCCAAACTGTACAGACTCAGGGTAACGGAGACATTGTATATGATACCACTCCAGAAGTAGCCACTATTCAATCCACGTAGCCCTCTTGATAGACACCACCGATTTTCATGGCGATCGTGGAGACGGCGAGGATAGGTTTAAGCCAAGCGTATTGGAGGATACCTCGCTTAATGTTGAGGAATGTGTACGGGTCGCTGATGTCGACTTTGGGTAGGATGTGGTTCATTGGCCAAAGGTGTGTGTGGGTGCACGACCGTGGGTCATGATGATAAGAGACCTCTCTCCTCCCAGAAAATTGATCAAGAGTTGGAAGAATGTATAGATCGTAAATGCCTTTGGACAGTATTAGTTACGAAACATACGTTTTCTCCCATCAACTTGTTCGGAACAAACGCACCTCGTAAACATCTCGGATAGGATCAAGAAAGAAGCCAGCGGTCAGAGACAATAAGCTAACCCAAGACGAGATCGCGTATATGGGTACCCTAAAGATCGAAAAAAAAAATGTGAGTATTCGACCATCATCGTCCCAAAATCAGCGGCAAGGATAAGGACGTACATTAATAGTATACGGACGACGTATCGTTGTAGTAGGGGTTTGCGATAGTTTTTCCTATATTTGAGAGTAGATGTAAGCGAAGTTCTAAGTGCCGAAAAGAAGCCATGACGAGTATTCGTAGATTCAGAAGGTTATATTTACAGTTGGAGCCATATCGAACTATCGGAGAACGTTAGCGGTCAAAAAGTCCCATTTCACGTTTTACCAGGCAGGGATAGATTTTCGTTGTTCCAACTTACAAGCACGACAGTATTGTTGCCGTTATCGAACATATTCCGGCTAGGGTAACAGCCAGCTGTCCCAGTCTTGCTCCTGAACCTCCGGGATCTAGGGCACCCACCATGACAGGCCCTTTCTAGCTGTTTCTTGGTTAATGCGGTTATGTATTTGTTGATGGATTCGTGATTCGTGGTGCAAATGGATTAAGGAGGCGTGTCTCGATAACGGGGGCGGTCGCTGTGATTTGGACCCACCAGAAGGGACGGGAAGAATCGAAAATCTGGCGATAGGACGAAAAAGAAAAGACGGGAGTGCGATACTCTTCAGGGGCTATCTTCGTACTTGGTGATGGACATGACCGTCGCGGGAGGAGGAAAGGGTATAATGGAAGAGAGGAGGAATCGTTTAGTTAGGGAAGGAGAGGGATGATGTTTAAGAAGATCAAGAAAGGTTTTAATTAAAAATAAAAAACCTCCAAAACACCAAAAATATAAAAAAAAAGAAAAAAGAAAAAAAAAATGTACAAGGATTTATAGCGGAGAAGGGGATAACTATCGTTACGTAGTCGTCAGCTCCTGCAAAATTTTCTGCGTCACAGCACCCAAAAAAAAAAAAAAAGGCAATATAATATGCAATGAATTCCTTGCTCTTCTTGCTTTTTTCTTCGTCGTTCAGGTCTTCAAGATCAAGTGACAGCCTTCCTTATTAGACTTATTAGAGAAGAAGTGCGTGATGACAGTGATGACATGGGTTGTGTTAGTTTAAGGTGGGCTCCCTTTCTTGCAGATGCGGCTCTGTACCCAGTATTAGCATGAAGAATAGGCCACTAAAAATATCCATTCCATTTGCATTTACAGGAAACTCGCTTTTTATCAAACTACCGAACAACCTTCAAAGAACTAAACACCCGAGAAGCCAAAAATACGTGTGCGAGTAAAGATCTGTTCGACGTCAACTGTTTTTTGAATCATCAGGTTAGCTCCAAATAGGACAAGATGATAAGATAGATATTCAAAGAAGGAGTGAAGTTTCGTGTTTTTATCTCTTCCCGTTTGCTTTCTTTCCTTTAGAAACGAATACCCTCCGTTATCGCACGATCGCTTGGTGAACGCTGTCGTAATGGCAGGCAATGATGGCCTCACCATACAGGCACTCGGTGGAAGCAATGTGGACAGGTTCAATTGGTAATGGTTGCTCGTTGCTCAGGACTTAAACCCTCCCTTTTTCAAGCAGGTGCTAACGAAGACGCGTATCTCTCAGGATATTTTTGGTCGAACTTTTTGTCTGTTCCGTGCTGTAAGGATACGTTGACTTACATCCCATTCACTTAGACCAGTCTTTAACCGACTTTTGGTTTTACTACCTCCAGGGCTCTCTTCTTCCTTTTTACTTCAACCGCCTCATCGGACAATAATATCGTACGCTGTTCGTGCTTGGACCTGGCACTACTATCGTGTTGACGTCGACATCGGAGCTCTCCAGGTTAGCATCCTCGGCGGTAGAATATTCTTCGCAAATGTACGGTATCAGGGCTCCAACGAAACCATCGTCGTCGGGTCCGGTCACGTTACTTGGAGATACTGGCTTCGTAAAGTCCGACAGGCTGGCTCGGAAGAGCTCGTTCGAGCGGAGGACGGCAAGACTGCCTCGGGATTGTCATGCCGTATACTCGTGAGAGTCGAGGGTTTGGAATGGTTCGTTTACAATAGGAGCCCGGTGTACGACGGCATTGTTGCGGCCATGAGTGCCAACGAGGACGAAGCCGACGGCGATAGATCTACCGTGCAGGCCGAAGGAATGCGAAAACGGGCCGTTTCCGAAACCGCTGCAACGCCCATGTCGGAGAAGACCGAGGATATAGCGCACAGTGTTGCTGACGAGGATGGAACTGTCAATCCAGCTCTACTTCGCAGCTCGGCGCAGTTTGATCCAGGCTCATCGCTATACCTTTCCATGCTTCCAATCCGAATTGAATGTCATAAGGGTGCTATGGTGCTCGAAATAACAACACGCCGTCAATCGTTGTTGCTCACTGGACTGATGTATATGGCAGCATCGACGCTACAAAGTACTGTACGATATCGTTGGAGCTTATTTGTATCATTTTTCGGTGTCCCGTGCGATTTTATCTTGCTGTCGATGGTATGCTGATTTCTTTCTTCTCGACACCTTTAGTCCCGTTCTCCCTTCGATCAATACAAGCAGATGTTTATTTGCAGTTCAAGGAGCCCAAAGTACAAATGAAACGAAATTTAGACTACAAGGAATCTTTGCTTGAGCACGGCGAGCGCATGGTGTTGAGAGCTGAAGCATATAGAGACACTGCATTTCCCGTCAACCATCGTCCTACAGGAAATTTGTGGAGGAGCTTGCGAGAAATGCTTCCTATTTGGGGCACCAGCGAGGAAAGCCTTGTACCCGACTCTAAAGGCAGAAAGAAGAAGAATGAGGCAAAAGGGGAGGAATGGATGGGCCTGGCGCGATATCTTTCGGACGATCAGATTGCCCAGCCTTCGCAAGAGGAATACGCGATCGTGACAACGATTCTGGACTCCCCGTCCGCTCGTTTGAATTTCTACTGGGATGTTCCGGGGGAGGTTCAGCACGTCACATATCAGCATCGGAGGCAAAGCAAGGACGCAAACTTACCACCCGAATATGGCATAGACCTCACCCTAGACGGCGGTACGTTCCACTACGGTCCATGGGCAGACCGACAGCGTATAAGTCTGCAAAACATGTTTGTCCCTCGGCTGTACAAAGATGCGAGATCCAAACGGGCTTTGACTGTAGGCAGGTAAGAGAACCGACAGAGTTCAGATTATTTTTGGACTTTGTCAAACCGGCAACTCTCCGTATCCCCCTGAGAGAAGAAAGTAAAGATTGGAAATACAAGCGGTCAGCAACAGGCACCAATGATACAACTCAACAGCGTAAATCAGCGTTCAGTGTTTTCGGACGTCGTGCAAAGCAGAAGGGTACCAGTGATGTAAGACCATTCGGGTGGGTCGACGTCAAAGTTGCAGAGAACTCGACCGTGAGCTTTTTCATGGGCATGAACGCTACGAAAGAAGGTTGGAAGAACAGACTCGACCTCGACCTGCGAGACATTGAAGTGAGATCGAGTGTCAACCACGGTCTTTTATTGAGCGCAAAGAACCATTCCATGGCTTGTGACATGTCCAGCCCGCTGAAGTGGAACGGGCTATCAAATTGGACCTTCAACAATACCATCTCCGGCGCCAGAGTTTTCCTGCTCCGAGAGCACATTACGCTCATAACCGATCTTGTTGCCGACTGGCCACCGGTCCGCCAGCCGAATATTACACGTTCACACCAATCAAATATTATACGAATATCGACTTCACCGATTTCAAATTCTTCTTCAACGCGAATGACGCGAATATTATAGATAGCCCGTGTGATTTTGAGGACAATACTTTCGTTTCTTTCTTCGGGGATAAACTTTCGAGCCAGGTGCTTATTCCCATGGACCGATTTCGGCCCGTTAGGAACAAAGTCACATTTGACGGTCAGATTCCTTGCCTGGAGGTTGGGCTTCACATCCCAACGTGGAAAACGCAAGCAAGCTTCCTAGACTCTACCAACATGGGTAAAATCCAAAATTTGGTTTTGAGTGGCGTGTATGACTTCTACAGCGCAATCGAAAAGGGCAATACCGATACACTACTTTTGGATATAAAGGGCCAAAAGCCGGAGCTCAAGATATATGGATTCTTGGTAAGGTACCTCATGCGCGTCAAAGATAACTACTTCGGAGACGATATACATTTTCGTACCTTGGAGGAATTCAAAAATGATACTTCGAAAGCTGCCGCCGGCGCCGGTACCACTACCGCAGAAAACCAAACACCGCCACCGAAGAAGATGAATCCGTTGGATGTAGTCCTTATAGCAGAAGCTACAGACGGAACCGGAGTCCTGCCCAAGAATCTATTCTGTGCGAATGAAGGCGCCGTCGTAAATTTCGCCATACTGAATGTAGATTTGCGGTTTACAAGTCACTTTATGGTAAGACAGTGAAATAAAACTGTAGTTGAAACATATCGATACTAATAAATCCTTTATATCTAGATCTGCAGGTTGATGTCAGTCCGATCTCCATATCTTTACTGGCGTCTGCGGAGAACGAGGAATCGGGAAGCAGTACTCCTCTATCAGACGTTTATTCCACGAGCCCTCCCCAACTTCACATCGATGGTAAGTCACTTTCATGATCATTTGGCTGTTAATATGGCCTGGCTATGTCGCCTCTTTTCTTACTTTCGCTAATTCCTCCAGTAGGTTTCTCTATCTACGGCCATCGACTGTTTGGCCTGCCACCAGTTGAACCCACATACGTTTGTAATTGGGATTTCGATGTTGGGTCAGTCGTCGGCGAGTGCTCTTATGCACTCCTTCAGACGTTGGTTTTGGGGATTAAAGCCTTTGTGTTCACCTTTGATGACATTGAGAACGCACTGCCAATGCAATATGGCAGCGCAGCTCCCATTTATGATATTACGTTCTTAAGATTGGCGCTGAAGTCCGTTGACATATGGATAAAGATTGATATTGCTGCCTACCAGGTTAAAGCCGGCGAGGTCAAGCTTTCTTTTAATGACTGGGCGAACGAAGTCTTCTCGAGAAGCTCTTTGTTGAGGTTCCAAGCGTATTAATAGCATGCATTAACGCAGAATCTGCTGCATCGCGGGACGGCGGACTGCTTTCCATTGCAGATGCTGAGGTTCAAGCAAAGGTTGAGACGAAAATCAAGCTCAGCATGTTTAAGCGGAAAGCGAACTTCAGCGAAAACAGAGCAAAACAGCAAGCCCATGTTAAAGAGCACGACAAGCCGACAGGCCGTGGCAAGTTCCTCCTGAACGAGGGAGGTGACCCCCTGAGTAGAGTCTCTACCGGTTTAATCTAGACGTCAATGATGACGGTGAAGATGCACACTTCCAGGCGCCACCCCTGCCTCCGCCAGTCTACGGTACATATTTGATCCAATTTAAGAAAGGAGACTTGGGAGACTGATAATTACTTAGGGGACACAGACCACGAAGTGCAATCAACCACGAATGGGAAAGCTTCGTACTTTGGCGACTCGCCAAGTGTGCGCCGCCGGCCATACAGCAGCAGGAAGAGCTCATTCCTCGCGACATCTAGGTAAAAATCCCAGGCTCTTCGTTGTAGATGCACACATGACTAATCTAGATTGTGGCGGTATCAGGAGTGCCAAAATGAAATATTCTCCAGCGCAGTCGTTGAATTCCTTCGTAACGGTGTCTTCTTCCTCTAGAGGCTATGAGAAAAGGCGAAGTAGAGTCAGCACTGCAACGAAAACCTCCTCTAACCGGCGGTCAAGTGATGCTGGATACAATCAATTGTTGAGCAGCACATTTGTTCCGCCTTACTTCCCGCTTAGCAAAATAGAGGTGAGAATGTGATTCTGTGTCTTCTCTGCTATTCCCTTAGGCTAATTCTTTTAAAGATTCCATCAAGACTGGACGAGCTGAAGAGCGTTCCAAGCAGCGAAACGGATTCAGATCCAATAGTAGACTTCACACGAGCAGAATTGGTTAACCTAATCCAACCATTTGTACGGAATGAGGAAGCTTACATTGGAATCGTGGTGGACCTTAATCCTGGGTGGACATATTTATCTCCCCCTCAGCGGTTGAAATGGTAACAACGGTTATGAACTCCATAGATGTCTACGTAAGTAACAATATCCCCTTTTCACGTTATAGAATAACAGCTAAAAGTTTATTCAGAAATGCGAGGACGTCTTGGATATGGTCCACGAAATTGTGCTGGAGCGACTTGAAGAGATTCAGAAGTCCTCTCATGACCTGCGCTGTATAGATTTCACGATAAAGTTACCGCATTTGTCATTCTGCTTCATGGATCTTCAGGAACCCGCTGGGCCAAGCATACATGCTAGCAGCCTTGAGAGCATTGGCCAGTACAACTTACGGCTCAAAGATGTGGCGATCACAGGCAGGTCACAGTGGAAAGCTGGCAACACTCGAGATTCTGAAAGAACGTCGTTCCACGTTTCCATAGCGTCCCTCGGAGTCATAGTCCTTCAGGAACCGAGCAGCGATCCGTTCTCGTTCGATAATGGTACGCCCGCTTTGTTCTTGGAGCTGAACGAGGTTCTTGCATGTATACATCATCAGGTTTAGTAGAGGCAATGCTACAGTTCGGCAACATCTCGTGGTCGTTTGACAGCAAGCAGATACCTTTCCTCGTACACTCCGGAGAGGATCTTTTGCACTTGGTCGAAGACATTGGCCATAGTTTCAAGGCGCGTCTTTCGGATCAATTCAGCAGTGCGAGGCAGTTGATCTATAACGTTGCGCTATCCGGCAGGAACACGGACGTCTTCCATGACCCTGCGATCCTCACACGACCTTCTTACGTGCTGATAACGTCAAACGACCACGTCCGGACGTTCGACTCCTGGAAGATCCTTTTGCGCATTCGTCACATTTACAATACTATGCCGAAGAAATCTCGCAACGGTATCATGCAATCGAGGCTGGGTGAGTCAGATTTTGATGTTTCGCCCGACCGGGATAGGTTCATCAGAATCTTTCAGGACTGGAGAGGATGGGAACTCCTAAATATCGATCGCAGCATCGTCATCAACGTGGTCTTCCCTCAGTCTTCTGGACTGAATAACGGCCCGTCGGAGCCTATTAGTGGGCATTTGCGGGTGCAGGTCTTGGCCCTCGCATTGGTTATAGACCCAGGTTCTTCGCAAAGCGAATTCTTCGTAGACGACTGAGACTTCAAGTTGATCTTCATCCGCTTGAGAAGAAGCTCCAAGGTATAACTGGCAAGCTTCACTGCAAGGACATCAAGATCCGGTTGGCGTGGACGTTACTCGATTTCTACAAGATTGCCGGAGAACTCACAACAAAAGGCAAAAAGCGGCGGAAGCGGAATCCGAGCGCAAAGTCCAAATTAACACGGAAGACAAGTCGACTCCCCTCGGCCGCATGCACATGGTCGCCGTCGCGGAATCGGATCGATAGTCCTAAGTAGTATCAACCTAAAAGTCCTTTCCATCTGCCAAAACATTAAGAGCTCTATACTCTACGATCGCTTCACCGGCAATGATACATCAGCCCTAGCTAGCGCGCTAATCTCAGCCGACGTAGCTACGTCTGAGATATCCTCCGCTGGTAAAAGTCTCCTGCTCGCCAGCGCGCAAGACTCGGTTTTGTGTGGTAGCCTGGACAGCAACTGGATACTTCCGCGGCTGACATATGGAAAATAAACGGCCACTCAAGGCAGGCAAGGCTCTCGATCACCGAAGAATGGTTATTATCTTAGATGTTGTCGACAGGCTTGTGAATGATGAGGTTGCGCACGTACACTTGCTCATGAGCCTCCTGAGTCGCCACCCCCAACGCAAATGACGGTGGCGAAACAAGAGAGTACAACAAAGGAATCTAAGAAATCTAACAGCATCGAAGCCGCACTTTCGCTAGACGGGTACATGATCAGCGCAAAGCTACTACCATCCCTATTCTACGTTGCGAGAGGTACGACCTGTAGGATGTCTGCCATCCCGACCAGCCGAAAACAATTCCTCGTCGATTTCGATATCGGTCAGAATTCTCACGAGCTCGAGAGAATATCGCGATCCAGAAAGGACATTATTTGTTTCTTACCACTGCCCGCGACAAATGGCAGGATAAGCATCCTCATGAAAGACGAAGAGACTGTCCTTGACGTCTTCATCGGCATCGATGCAATCAAACTCGATGCCGCCTCAATACAGAGCTTGCTCAATACGCTCAATAGTCCCGAAATATCCAACGTCATTGACAGCGCTCAGGACGAGATTGATATTACGCAAAAGAAGCTTGCGGCGATGTTCTCGAGAAAAGAAGCTGCAGATAAAGCCACGCAGCTTGCTTCATCATCCAAACTCGTGTACAGGTGCTGCCTATCCTTCGAAGGCGTGTCCGTTCATGCTACGGCGCCCGCCGCAAATCTTGAAGCCGTAATTGGAGATTCCAGCTGAAAGCCAACAACAAGCCAAGCGAGAAGTCTACTGTTCTCAAGGTCCCCGAGGTGACACTGAATCTTGATCAGATCAACGTTGACCTGAAGAGGAAGACATCTAAGAATACAGTAGAGTCCTGCGGAGGCATCAAGACGGCTGCTTTCATCCGCCTTTCTTCGAGATTAAGTCCGAGAGGAACGAAATGCCCCACGTTCAGGTTAAAGTCAAGGCCTTTGACGTCATGGCGTTTGCAGAGACGGCTTCTACGGTTGTTGACGTCGTCAGCCATTTGAAGAATAAGCTGAAGGAAGTAGACCTACCAAGGAGGTAAAATACCTCCGGAAACTGAGCCGTGCGAGACCGCCTAGAATCGAAATCCAGCAGTCAGCTGAAGCCAGCCGTCGGACACCCAGGAAGCTGTTCGGTTCCATAGTCAACGTAGAATTGCTCAACCTTCAAGTGCACTGGATTGTTGGTAATTCTATTTTATCGCCAGTCGGTCGCTCGAGGCATAACCTCGCTTTCTACATCAAACGTATCGAGTTTGCCACGCAGAAGTCCAATGTGGCCCGTCTCGTCATTGAGCGAGTGCTCCTGCAGATGGAAAACGAGAACCAGAAGCTGAAAATTCACGAGCGGTCGGAAAATTCAGCACTGCTGCCGGAAGTATTCTTCAACGTCGGATATGCCGCCAGCGATGAGGAGAGGAAGCTCGCATTCCAGGCCAAGGGACAATCACTTGACCTGTGCATAACACCAAACATTGTCCTAGGCTTTCACGATCTCAAGACCTCCATACTCGCAGCCCAGAGTAAGTTCGGGGCCGCATCGCAGCTGTGGAGTACCTCTGCCGCGGCACAGGGGGAACAGACGAAGCTCTTTTCCTCCAGGCGAATCGAGTCGGTACATATCGACGCCGACTTTGCTGGCGCCGTGGTTCGCATACACAGGGTTGATAATACCGGCAACTTACACCCTCAACAAGCTGCTCACAACCGTGCCGTTTCAAGAAAAGTACTGTCTGGTCCTTACGAAGGATTCGCGGAAGGAGAGGAAGGTAACGGTATTACGACTATGAAAGCGCCGGGCCTCGCTATCAAGGCATACTACAACGACGACGGGAATAACAAGTCGTCGCTTACCGGCGAGATTAAGATTGCAGCGTCGAGCAATATCCTCTATCCTCCGTGGTGCAGCTGATTATCGACGCCTCGGATACCATCAAAGACATCGTGCGAGAGCCGAAGGACGGCATTATGGTTAGTCCCCATCCTGCCGCCGAAAAGGAAGGACACGATTACTTCCGCCACCGCCGATGAAGAAAGCGGCAATCTTAGGTAATCTACGCGTCAACGTCAGCTTGCGAATTGAGAAGCAGGAGTTCTCCCTTAGCTGTCAACCAATAGCCAAGGTTTCCGCAACGGCGGGTTACGACATGATATACATCACCATGAACACCTGCGAGGATCCGGAAACCGGTACTTTCTTAGCGCTATCCGGCGTGATAAGGAAGCTCCGCTGTTCTGTACAGCACGTGTACTCGCGGGAGGCGACAGCGAATCTGGATACAGACTCCATTGTGCTGTCGGTCATAAATAACAAGCAGCGTCCGAATCCGACGGCCTGTCCTGTGTAGTCAAAGTCAGTCCGATAAGCGTTCAGCTGAATGTGAAGCAGTTCCAGGACTTTATGCTGTTCAGGGAGATTTGGCTACCAGAAGAACTCCGGGGCAGCAGCGAACCAGTGCAGTCCCATAACACCCGCCGAGGATATTCCGCCGCAGCTCATGCAACGGTACCAGAAGGTAGCTTCTACGGAAGCATTCCCGTGGAATTCCATGATCTCGGTTGCGTCGCTGGATATACAAGTAGACATGGGCAGAGTCTTGGAAAGCTAGGCCTCTCGCTGCAGAACTTGTGGGCCTCGTCGAGGAAGTCCTCGGATTGGGAGCAGACGCTTTACGCTGGGTTGGACAAACTTAGCATTACGTCCGCAGGTAGACTGAGCGGGTTCATCGAGCTCTTAAACCTCCACGTCAAGACATCTATCACGTGGCAAGCTAGTAAAGTCATATCAGCACAAACGCCTCTCATCGAAGCATCCGTGCAGTTCGAAAGCCTCCAGGCCAAAGCGAGCTTCGATTACCAGGCGTTCCTGATCGCCGATATTGCCAAGTTCAATTTCATCATGTACAACCTTCAAGAAGCATCGGAGAGCGAGGACAGATTGCTTGCCGTACTCGAAGGGGAAAAGGTTCTCGTCTTTTTAACCAGCTTAAGTGCATCGCAAGTGCTCGCTCTCAGCCAAGCGATTACGAGGTTGGCAAAAGAAAAAGTCCAGAGCTTTGAAAACTCGATGAAGGACCTCGAAAAGTTCATCCGCAGGTCGAAATCGCAGAGTACCGCTACGGCTACCACCGCGGTAGTAGTGAAGATGCCAAAGCGACGCGAAACGCTGCGAGGCAGAAGACCATCGACCTTGTCGGAAACCTGAGCTTACGTACCAACGTTATCGTAAAACTCAAGGCCTTGTCCGTTGGCGCTTTCCCTTCAACGTACTTCGATACGCAGATTCTAAAACTCGACGCGCTGGACGTCGAAGCCCGCTTCGGCGTAGGGATGGACAGCGGGAAAGTGCGCAGCGAGCTCGGCATGGTACTCGGCCAACTAGGCGTGGCGCTATCCACCATCCAAAAGCCGATACGAGCCATTCCATCGCCGACGTCACCGTCGAAGAGATCGTCGGCCGAGCCATGAGCAGCAAAGGCGGTACGATCCTTAACGTTCCTCGCCTCTTAGCCACCATGGACGCCTGGCAGACTTCCGAATCCCAGAAGATCGAGTACATCTTCAAGAGCGCGTTCGAAGGGCGGGTCGACGTCGGCTGGAACTACTCCCGCATCAGCTTCATCAGGAGCATGTGGGCCACGCACACGCGCAGCCTCGAGCAGCACCACGGCAAGAGCAAGTTGCTGAGCGCTATCTCCATCGAGGGAAACCTGGAGGGACCGTCTGCTGCTTCTAAGCGGAGCAGCGCGCAGTCTTCCCCGCTACCGGTGGTGGAGCGAGCGGCGCCAGCGGGCATAAGATAGTATATCCGTTGCTGTGACGGTGCCGCACTCTAAGTACGACTACGTGGCTCTCGAGCCGCCGATTATCGAGACGCCGCAGCTGAGGGATATGGGCGAGGCGACACCGCCGCTGGAATGGATCGGCTTGAACAGGGACCGGTTACCGAACTTGACGCACCAGGTACATTTTCCCATTTTATTTTTCCTCTTTATCAACACATACAGAACAATCAGTGCTAACATTTGATTCTCTACAAACAGATCGTGATAGTACCGCTGCTGGAGATTGTCAGAGAGGTAGAGGATGCCTATAGCCGGATTCTCGGGAGTTCATAGCCTTTACGAGTTCTCAAATATTTCTTTGACTTCCTTTTGCTTTTTTACATACATACATACATACATACATACATGCATACATGCATTGCATTGGCGTTTTTGTTAGATGTTTTTGTAAGTATTTTTATACCATTCACGTTTGGCTTTGGAAAGAGTGTGTTCATGGTCGTAAGGGCACTTACTTGTATTGCATGTCTCAATCAACAACTCGACGTATCAAGTAGTAAATTTGTTTTCAATATTGCATTAGAAGGAAAGCCAGCCGAGTATCGTTTTTCTGTACAAACTTACTCATGCTGAAGTATAAAACTACGTAGATATATATAAAAAAAGATGTTTATGATTCAGGTATATATTGCAAATATAAATTTTACTATGAGCATTTCGAAATACCTAAGTGGTTCCTCCCAGACAATTTCCTACTTCCGTCTGCCACTTTGAATGAATATGAATAAATGAATGATTCCAATTCATACATGAAGGGAGGGGAAGAGAAAGAAGAAGAAAGAAAGAAAGAAGAAAGACAGGTGCTCATGCAAGTAATCTTTTGTTTTTTATTTTATTTTATTTTATTTTATTTTATTTTATTTTATTTTATTTTATTTTATTTTATTTTATTTTATTATTTTATTTTATTTATTTTATTTTATTTTATTTTATTTTATTTTATTTTATTTTATTTTATTTTATTTTATTTTATTTTATTTTATTTTATTTTATTTATTTTATTTAATTTTTTTTTTCGTTTTCTGAAAAGTCACGATTTTTCGCTTCTTCATTTTCGGCAAACGCGTCCAATCCCTTTTCTGTTTGGGCCGAACACGCGTAAATTGAAGAGAACCAAGCTCAAAGGAGTTTCTGATCACTAAAAAAAAGAAAAAAATCCCACACCAATCACAACTCCCTTCCTCAACACAACACAACACAATACAACACAGATGTAAATACGGCACTTTGTATATAACCGTTGTAATTATTATTGTTATTTCTTACCCTTCTACACGACAGAAGATGTCCGCGACGATAAAGGCCATAGAAGGCCGATCGGTAAGCCTCGCATCGGTGTTTGCTCAAGACCAAGGAGACTCGATACCGACGGAGAAAGCAGGCTGACCACCTTCATTTCTGTTTCTTTAGGTCCACCAAATCCAATCCGGCCAAGTTATCAGCGACGGACTGTGTTCTGCGGTAAAGGAGCTCGTCGAAAACAGCCTGGATGCACACGCAACTTCTATAGGTACCACAAAAAGCTTTATGATTTAATCCGCAAACTCGAGGGTGTGTTTGTTATCTGAATGGGAGACTAATATTGGCGCAAACACAGAGATCCGGTTCAAGAACCATGGACTCGACTGCATCGAAGTTTGCGACAATGGTGACGGGATTACCCCGGAGAATTTCGAGAATCTAGGTGCGTATAAAGCACATTCCTCTTCTACTTTCAAAGCAATAGGTTCCGACTAACAAAGTCCCCCGAAATCAGCGTTGAAGCATTACACCTCGAAGCTCACGAACTACGACGACCTCGATAACGTCAGGACGTTCGGCTTCCGCGGTGAAGCTCTCAGCTCGCTCTGCGCCCTCTCGGACATGTCCGTGATCACGGCGACCAAGGATGCGGCACCGAAGGGCTCGAAGCTCGAGTTTCACATCTCCGGGAATCTTAAGTCGACGTCGGTGATTGCGGCTGCGAAGGGCACGACGGTCACGTCGAAAACATCTTTAAAACATTACCGGTACGGAGGCGCGAGCTGGAAAGGAATATTAAGCGGGAGTACGGGAAAGTGCTCAACTACCTGCAAGCTTACGCTGCTGTTTGCGTCGGGGTGAAGTTTTCGGTCTATAACCAGCCGGCTGGAGGGTATGTCGCTTTTAGAATTTGGACACTCGAAGGATCTGATGTCATGAGAGCACGGAATGCTGATATGCTATCTTGATGATTAAAGGAAGAAGACGCTCGCTTTCAGTACAAGGCGAACAAGACCACCAAAGAAAACATATCAAACATCTTCGGAGCTAAAACAGTACAGGCCTTGGTACCTCTCACGCTAGAATTCGAGATAGCTAAGAGCGCTCCGTTATCCAAGCTTCGAGGAGATACAGAGTAAGATTGACCACCGTATACCGTCACTCTATAGAGACATGTCACTAACCAACCCCCCAGACCCGCAGCTGTCAAAATCGTAGGCCATATATCTCCCCGTGCGTAGGTGAAGGACGGCAAACTCCGGATCGGCAGATGTTTTCGTCAACTCCCGCCCATGCATCCTGCCTCAGGTATGCACTCACTCAACCGAAGCTATTCCAAGCTGAGGTATCAGATTAACAGTTTTTTGCTAGGTTTCACGAGCGTTCAATGAGATATATAAAGGTTATAATATTAACGCAATCTCCGTTCATATTCGCAGATATGATAATGGATACCAGTGAGTACGCTTTTCGATACTCTATTGGAATACTTTATACATAGCTAATGAAACCTTTCCTAGATGCGTATGATGTGAATGTTTCCCCGATAAGCGAACAATTCTCCTTCATGACCAGAATGCTCTTATCCAAGCTCTCAAGGTATTTAGAGCCTCCTTCAAGATGCCGTTCATGTTTTAGAGTAAGCCTACTTACATCGAATAGGTCGCTCTGACTGAGCTTTTTGACGACACGGATCAAATTGTTCCGCATACACAGAACAAACTCCCTCCTATGAAGCAGCTGACATTGAGTAACACCCAATCATCTCGGAATATAAGATCCTCCTCGCCTGTTCTAACCAAGGAAGAAGCGCAAGAGAGCTCGGAGACACCGCGGAACGGTTTTAATAGCAGAAAAAGCTCCAATATTCAGGATGACGAAGAAGAAGCAAAAGACAACGCTACTGAAGCCCCGTCATCATCTGCAGCAGATGTTATGATATCATCGTCACCGACCAGTGCATTACAGGGCGACTCCGAGGCGAATGATTCAGAAACCAGTCCATCGAAAGCTCTGTTATGCAGCAAAGGAGGAAAGTGTTCAATGCGTTTTCGAAGAGCCACGCGACGAGGGCTGATGATGACGATGAGGAAGAGGAGAATGGTATATCGTCATCACCCGCACCTGCGTCTCAAGAAGACAATGGAACACTGCGTCTACCGGTCCCAAACCTGTATCCTCGCTGTGGGAAAGGATGAGAACTGCATCGGCGTCGTCGCGCACGACATCAGCGCGGACTACCGTTAGCATTGGTCGAACACGACGTCTTCGAAGTTTAGGCAGTTTGGGGCGGATGGTGGAGCTTCGCTGCCAATGTCGAATAGAGATAGGGCGAAAAGGTCTGCGGGTAACGATATGTCGGGCAGATTCATGAAGAAATTGAAGTCGTTTGCTGCGCCGAGGACGCAAGTGGAAGATGAGGAAAGTGAGCAAGAGGAGATTGAGGATGACTTTGAAGAGGAGGAAGCGCAGAGTGATGCTGAAGCCGTCGATGAAGACCAGGAAGAGGAGATGGAGGTAGACGATGATGCAGTCATGCAAGATGAGGGCGAGGTAAAGGTGAGAATGAGCCACAGAGGAAGATAATGAAAAGGACGGTGAGGATGATGACGGCGACTACGTGGACCCATCCGAACAAAAGGAGAAGGAGACAAGAATCGTCGATAAACTCATCCAAGATGCCGAAAAAGACGCAATCAAACCTGCCCAAGAAATCCGCGAACGCGCGAGAATGGCTTTCCGAACCGACGCCAAAGATTACACTTTCGACATCGTCCAATCCGCTTATGTTTCACTAGACAATATCCGACAGCTATCCATGCGAGGGCGGGCAGTCAGGTCGATCGCACAACGCACCGAAAACAAAAGGATAAAGAAGCGAACGCGCAGGCATCACTCGAAGAAGGCGAAGGAAACGGCAGCGCGCAAGCGGAAGAGCGACTATCGTTAACGATTAAGAAATCGGACTTTGCGAAGATGCGGATCGTCGGACAGTTCAACTCGGTTTTATCTCACGACGCGCGAATCGGACTCCGGGAAGGATATGTTCATCATCGACCAACATGCCAGCGATGAGAAGTACAATTTTGAACGTTTGCAGGCCGAGACGACGTGCAGAACCAGCCGCTCGTCGTGCCGAAGGTACTCGAACTCACAGCACCAGAGGAAGTAGTCGTTATGGAAAACTTAGACGTGCTCCGCAAGAACGGTTTCGTCGTGGAAGTCGATGAGGAGGCCCAGACCGGGAAGAAGTGTAAACTGAAATCTCTGCCGATGAGTAAAGAAGTTACGTTTGGGTGAAAGTAAGGAACCTCCCCATTTTGCACAATATTCACCACGCTTGAAAGCGACTAACGTTATTTCTTCCCTTGATAGATTTGGAGGAATTAATCCAATTAATCGACCAGCACCCGACCGACCACTCCGTCCGACCGTCGAAAGTCCGCAGCATGTTCGCCATGCGCGTTGCCGTAGCAGCATTATTGTCGGCAAGAGCTTAACTCACAAGACCATGAAAAGCTGGTAACGCATATGGTACGTCTTCTCATCACTTCCAGGAATCTATATCGGGTGTGCTAACTTGCTTAATAGGGAGAGCTTGACAAGCCTGGAACTGCCCGCACGGTCGACCGACATGCGTCACGTCTGGGACATCGAGCAGATCGATGAGTGCGCGGCGATGATCAGACGACGCATAAATCGAAATGGGAGAGCGACGGATGGAAATATATTATGGCGCAAGCATCGGGCGAGAAATTAACTACTCGCTTTTAAAATCGCGTATAGATCTTTTTATCTTTTTTATCGTTGTTATTGCGTACACTTTTGCTGTTGCAGTATCGCTACGTTTTGTTTCTTGCTGTCGAGTCTTTCATAAATTCATGGAGTTCCGGTGTCCTTTTTATTTTAGCATTATCCTGAATCAAACATTTTTTAACGTCACTACCTTCGTGGTTTTGTACCATTGCGTCTATGTAGGGTTATATAAGTTTGTAAAGAAGCGTACTTAAAGCTTTACGAGATCATAAGTAATGGATATAATACATTCATTACGGATTATTTATAAAACATGATATTGTTAATCCAAACCGAAAAAGAACTCCACCGATCCATGGGTAACCTGCCGCAATATAAAACCAACGGAAAAAGAAAGAAGCACCAAATAAACAAGAACAACCTAAAAAATTACATTATAAACAAAAGAAGGGAAAGCTCAAATGGAATTCCAAAAGTAGTTCGTATAGAAAGTCCTCTTGAATTTCTTATCGAACTTTAGGACGTGTACGTCTCCTCGCTTCGAATTGTCTGTATATTTCCCACCCAGATCAGTAAACCTCCCTACTGGAAGCCATACCAAAACCAAAAGGAGAGAGAGATATTAGAACTTACGAATAACAGCCTTGCTGTAACCCCCGCCGTCTTCCTCCAGTGTGATCCCCAACGACCTGTAAACCTTCAACCGCAGCAGCGTCTCATCCTCCGGGTGCGCCTGCGTGCTCTGCATGGGGCTCTCGGAGTCCAGCGACTCTAGCTCCTCCTTTAGCCTGGCCAACGTCCCCTCGAGGTTGTGGCTGTTGGACTCGAGCTCATTGATGTTCTTCGCCAGAGCAAACTTGTCGCGGTCCAGGTTGATCATCGTCGCGCTGTGTTCTTTTTTCGCGGCGGCACGCTGAGCGGCCTCGGCGGAGGTTTTGGCGACTTCGAGGGAGCGGATAGTGCTATTTTTTATTATTATTTTTTTTTTTGGTAAATTGGGTTAGTTATGTAAAGTGACTAAATTGGATATCACGAAAACCCCTTAAGAAAGTATTTATTTGAACCTTCGCAAACTTGTGGCTTCATGGAAATGTGGCAGGCGGTTACTTCTTTGTTTTCTTCAAGCATAGAACATTGGGATCTTTAATTCCCCACGTCCTGTGCTCGTAGCTAACCCACAACAAGACATTTGTTCAAGCGTCGGTTTTCTTGAGACAGTAAAAGTACTTACATCTTAGAACGCCGCGCGCCTTGTCCAGGTCGCTTTCCCTCTCCTTCGCGAGGCTCGCCAGCTGCTCATTTGCACGGCTTATGGTCGCCAGGTCCGACTGGATACCGAAATTCGTGACGGTTCCCCGTAAGAGCGTCGCCGGCTCTTCGTCGAGAATGAAAGGTGGCATGCTTGAAGCTTTTTTTTCCTTTTGTACGTGATACGGAACGTTACGCCGATCGTAGAATTATATAGCTGTAGTGTCTGTGATCTTTGTTTCTTTGGAAGGTCACGATTGTTTGAAAGGCGGTGAGAGTTTATAATATCTTTTGGACCGTTGCCATGGTGATAATCTGAAAATCGAGCCGTGCTGTGGCAATGCGAGGTGTGGCGAATGAGCAGTAGATGACGTAAGCTAGTCTTTTCAAAAGCTGCCAAGACCTCGAACTCATGGGATTTCTTTTTAGGCCGTCTGACCATTTTTCCCGCCACTGCCTACAAAAAAAAAAAGTTTTGTCATAGCTTAAAAGTACGTCCTACATATAATCAAATTGTCATACCAGTTTCTATTAACTCCAATTTTCAAACTTATATTCCCGTTTCTTTCCATTTTCACTATTTTTCCTGGCTACCGTATGCAAGAACACGAAAGCAACAGCCACCCGTCCAATAGGTCCGCGCAGTCACTATTCTACCCTACAAATTCTAGAGAGCACACTATAAAAGGGTTCGCCATGGGATCGGACCATCTGCCGTGTAAGTTACTTATTAGCTATCGTTATTCTAGATTTACTGGAATTTCGTTATCTTTCTTTTGTTTTTTCTGAAATGTCCCTCCAGCCATCTTTAATGAGATAGATAAAAGCAGTATCTTTTTGTTTTATCTATTCGCTTTTTATTCGCATTTCCTCTTTTCTTTTATCGCCCAACCTGCCACGATACGATCTCTTCCCGATTTCCTCGTTAACAATGCCAATCTCCTGGCTCGCAGACGCCGCCGACGCCGAGAGTCCCCTTAAAGAGGCTGAGCTCAACGTTCTCCGGAAGCAGTACGAGAGCGAGGGCCAGTTCGTCGGTATCCAAACGAAATTCAATTACGCATGGGGTCTCATCAAGAGCGACAAGGCGAACGACCAGCGCATGGGCGTTAGGCTCCTGACGGAGATCTTCCGGGATTCGCCGGAGAGGAGGAGGGAGTGCCTGTACTACCTGGCGCTGGGCAACTACAAGCTGGGCAACTACGCCGAGGCGAGGCGGTACAACGAGCTGCTGCTGGATAAGGAGCAAGGAAATCTTCAAGGCGCAGAGCTTACGGAATTTGATCGACGATAAGGTTGCGAAGGGTATATAGTTTTCTGTTCCTTTGCTTAACTACAGTTAGAGGATGTGGATGTCGCTAATCGCACTAATTCACAGAGGGTATTCTCGGCGTCGCGATACTGAGCGGTGTACTCGTTGCCGCTGGCCTTGTCGGATCCGCACTGTACAAGGGTCTCAAAGAAGCGGTAGGCCCGCCGATAGACGTTCGTTTTTATCGCCGCTTTCTTTTCCTGTACAGCAACCATTTTTCTTAGAATGAACAACTTGTTTTCAAACATCGTCGTCGTCCATAATCCTCATGCTCGTCTTTTCGCCACATAACTCGAAACCAAAAAGAGCTTTTTGCATATGCCGTTATAGATCTTTTCAGTTTTTTCCTCCATCGCTTCGGGGTTTCCTGTTTCCTCTTCTTCTTTTGTCGTTGTGTTTTGATTCCACAATCACAAGTGTTATTGATAAATGTAATCCATATGTCCTTTACACGCTCTGCTTTGATGGCATTTTTTTTTCTTCAAAACGAATTTCATATTGTCATTCATCATGTAAGACAAAATTAAAAAATGTCAAACTTCACAACTCAACAAAGAAAATCCCTCTACCTTTGACATTTTGGCTTTTTGATGTCATGTTATACTGAGACCTGGCCAAACCCCCACCAATGGTTAGTATGCAAGAGACGTGATTCGCGAATGGACCGCCTGTGCATGATATGCACAAAAGGCACCACCACCACCACCGCCAACACGGACTCTTCTGAGGATTTAAAGATTTCTCTAACAAATAAATGAGTGTTGAATGAAACGAGCGGCTACGTGCTTCTGTTTTGCCTTCTATGGCATTCCAGGGCCTTCTTTCTCATTCAGCGGCCTTCAATTGTTGAAGGAACAACGGGCAGGAAAAAGAACACTTAATCCTGAAGGCATGGAAACTATGAGTAAATGATTATATTATAAAATAGTGGAAAAGCAATAAATAAGTACTTGGTAGTATTTGCAGCAGAATCTTTTTCTCTTCTTAAAGGCACCGGCAATTGCCTTGAGAAAAATGAAAATTTTTAATAAATACTTTCATGTAGCTAAAAAATCTCTTGATACTTTTTGTTTCGAATATATTTATTTAAATTTTGAAATCACCCATTTTTTGTCTCGCAACAACAACTAACAAGTAGGTATCACTTCTCTACTCCTCTATATCACAGGGTTCATCTTACTTGCTCTCGTCTAAGCTTGGAGGTTTAGTGTAAGTAGTAGCTTGTTAGCTGCTCAAGCTTCTTTTTTCTTTTATTTTACCCTATTTAAATATATATATTTTTACTTATAAATCCAATTACTAATAACTTCAACTCTTATTTTGCCTCCCTTTCCGAATTCTCGGTATTTTTCGCCTCTATTTTAATACAATCAACCCGACAGCTCTAGGGGCTGCCAAATTGCCATTCTAGTACTAAAAAAGGGCCCTTTGCATCATCGGCCTGTCATCTGTTTTCCCCCTTCCGAAGCTTCTCTCTTTAGATTAACCTTGAGATCTATAAACAAAACCTGCTGGACTTTTTCTGGTTCCTGCGCTTCTTCCCTTTACTTTCTTCCTTTCTTTCTTTCCCTGAACTAGCGCCGATTCGTCCTTATTTTGTTTATCTTTAACGACAAAACAGCTGGTTCCCTTTCATCAAGCGGTCATTGCTCACTGTTTGAAACAACTTGTGAGCTGGAACGCGCGACTGAGCAAACAGACAAACGAGGAATTCCGTAGAACCACCGACAATCTACTACTACGACTTTGTCAGCTCTCGATTCCCTGCAGCGAAAGCTAGAAGCTCTAGCATATCCTTTGACGACACGATTCTGCCGTGGCCGGAACACCGATCGCCCTCCTTATCTCTTCCGAGGACAAGACTCTAAATACTTGAGTATATATAATTAGTCTCGAATTCGACAAGGGAAAAGTCACTTTCTTTTTCAGCTCCTTTCAGA
Source organism: Pezizomycotina sp. ARF18 (assembly GCA_002224055.1). Classification (NCBI taxonomy): domain Eukaryota; kingdom Fungi; phylum Ascomycota; species Pezizomycotina sp. ARF18. The sequence goes on along the minus strand of AZLU01000064.1, from coordinate 6,758 downwards.
CAGTTGATCACATTACTACACGCAATACTCGCAGCAGCAGCAGCAGCAGCAGCACTCTCACACACACCTTTCACTTTCTTTGGCGGGGTTCTTTTAAACCTTTCACCGTACAAAGACCGAACAGCCTTCTTTTCACAAGAAATTCACAAGAAAACCCTCTATTCCTAGGATCCTTCAGGAAGCCGACATCTTTATTATACGCCGAAATAGCAGCAAAAAAACAAAAGCTATGAGTAGTTCGGATCGACAGCCAGCCGATGGAGTACCCAACAGCCGCGGCAGGAAGTTGTTTACTGCCACGAGTGTCAGAACGAGTGGTACCGATCCGAGCATGGGTTGACCTGCTGGAGGTGCGGGTCAATTTTACCGAAATTGTACGTTCCTTCCCCAAAAGCACTCGAGAGAGCAACTATTCGTCACTTTACTGTTTAACAATATTTTTTACCGGAAATTTTGTCTTTGACTAACAATACAAATTTAGCTCGAAGATGACAAGTCAGACCCCCGTGAGGACGTCCTCGGCACAGACACGACCACGACCACGATCATGATGATGTCGAGGAGGAGCTTGACGCCGACGCCCCCGACTTCCTAATGAGAATGATGGGAGGACCCGGCGCGGCAGCGGACCGCAAATAATGTTCCGTTCCGTACAGACCGTTAGTGACGGTAGAGGCCCGCCCCGCACATCGACGAGAACTTTCACTACCGGTGGCGCCGGGGCTCAGCACCACACACTGCCGGGGAAGGAACACACGGCCGACCGGGCGACGCGAACGCGGGGAGATATACGACATGCTGTCGTCGATACTATCGAATATTGTTGGAAGTGGCACCTTGGGAGCTCGAAATAGTCAGCAACAGCCGCAGCAGCAGCAGCAGCCGGGGTCGGCCGGTATGGACTCGCATGAACAGCAAGGGCAGCCCAGGAGCGCACCGGAGCCACGGGTATTCGGTATGAGCGGAAGCATCGGTGGTAGCATCGGAGGATCCGGCGGTGGGCAGAGGAGCTTTTTCTACGGCTTCGGGAATCCTCGTACTGCTGGAACGCCAACCTTCAGCACGAGTTCAGGCGGCGGTCAGCCTGGCTCAGACAACGAACGGGGCGGTATAAATGCCGGAGGTCTTCCCAGTCCCCTCCATTGGATTTCGCACAGTAAGTAATTCAACCGTTGGGAGAGACTTCTGCAAGACTCTTTCTATATATAAGTAAACTTACTAACTCTATATCTTCCTCGCTCCTATAGATTCCTTACTCACATCTTTGGTGCCGCTGGAGCAGGAGGTGGGCCTCCTTCATGTTTGGCGTACCGCACGAGCTTCCGGAGACTACGCGTGGTCGCAGGGTGATATGGACCGGATAATTTCCCAGTTGATGGAGCAGCACCAAGGCAACGCGGCCCCGCCAGCTTCCGATGATGCGATAAAAAACCTGCCAAGGTCAAGGTCACCGACCAGCAGCTTGCGGACAAAGTCGAGTGCGTCGTTTGCAGGACGAGTTTAGCAAGGACGAAGAGCTGGTTCAGTTGCCTTGCAAGCATACATACCACGAGGAATGTGCCGTAACGTGGTTGAAGGAGCACGATGTACGTTCACCTTTGATTTTTACAATATCATCTTGTGCTTTACGGAATACATTGGTAAATATTAATCCTTTACTTTTTTTTTTTTTTTTTTTGTATAGACTTGCCCGGTTTGCAGGACACCAGTCACCCAGAGGAAGACAGAGAAGCCCAACGGCAACGGCACAACGAGCAGAGGCAGCAGCAGTTCCAAGAAGATGCATCTTTCCTATTCCCGAACTTCATGCGAAGAGGAGGAAGCGGCGGAGGTAGCGGTGGACAAGGAGCTGGACCTTCGAATTAGAGATAGAAGTGGTTCCTCATTTGTTCTTTTATCCTTACACACATAATCTCCGTCACGGAAAATCCCTTCTATAATGACCTCCGGCGCCCTCGTATCGTTTGATTTATTTCGTTCTGTCTTTAGTTCGCCTTCTTTTCATTTTTTTTTCTTTCTCCTTTTTGTACATTGGGCTGGTGTTCATTGTTTTTTATTCACCTCATGCTATTAATGGTTCTTATAATTCCCTTTCAGCTTTATATTCTTTTTACTTCGATGGATCCCGCCGTGAGCTCGGGAAGGAAAAAAAGCCTAACGCTCACCTTTCTCACGACACTGCTATTACTCATTGGGTCTTTTGGGGTCTAGGGTTTTGGTTACGTTGTGGTCGGTCATATGGAATTTAGTCATATAGATTGTTTAATGGAAGGGAAACTGGCTACCTGTTTCTATTTAACATTATAGATCAATTATTCACCTCTTCGCACGGTCTCATGCGTCTTTGAAGAAACGACTTTTTTTTTTTTTTTTTTCATCTTTTAGCCTCTTTCTCTCTGTTTATATAAGTATATAAATACTGCAGTATCAGTTTCAAGCACCTTCAGATTCCACGCTTTATATCTTGTATTATACAGATCGGTATATTATTCGTCGCGCCATTGCAAAAAGGAACGTTTCTTCTACTCTTCCAAACAATGACTTCATTGTTCTACTACTACTTTTCCGAACTTATCTTCCTGCTCCTTTACACATCTTTCCCCCCCCCCCCCCCAATTGCGATTTGTATTGACTCTGTGCTCTACTTACACTGCTTAAAATATCAAGTTTATTTATTTTTCACCACTTGACATTTTATAGTAAGTTTCAAAGTCGCGATATCTCGGTGTTTCTATTCGTTTATGGGCGAGACCTTCTAGAATTACCTCCCACTTTTATTATTGGAATCGTCACTTGATCAAATTTTTTTCTTGAACTTGGCGGGCGAACACTTACTCGATCGTATATCATACCATATTACACGCACGACTAGAATTAAAGAAATCCTTAATTTGTTATCGCAACAACCGACTTACCCACGCGCACGCTGTAAACTTATTCTCTGCAAATATATCCTTAACAATTTGAGATGCTGCAGGTATTCTTCCGAGCCTCATGATAATAATAATGCCATATAAAATCCATGTGTTATATGTAATTCAATTGATCATATGAAAAGAGAGTTCGAAACTTCAAGAACGCGAGCTGGTCCTTGCAATTGACCATTCTCCTTTACAACTGTGTAGATCTATACGGTTTTTTCTTATATATCACGCAAAGACAGGGTCCTTGTACCGAAATTAACAACATGGAACAAAGCAGAAAGGAAAAAAAAATCTTCCTAGGAAGAAGGGCGCGGCGGAGAAAGGCGTTGTTTTTGTCGGTTTGAAAACCTGAAATATATGCAGGGAATGTGAGGCGCAATATCAAGTTTCTAATAATAATAATAATATATAAACTTGTCTAATGTGTAAGACCACGGCGATTATACGATAATTTTCAATATTTTGTGTTCGATATCACAAGGTTCTTTTGTTGGTTAGTTTCTTATTCGTTTATTTAAGAAAGCTCTATCGATGCTCCAACGAGATGTTACTATTCCATACACGTGGGCTCTCTATGATTCTATGTTATCACAACTGTTGATATAATACATCGCCCTTTTTGACGTACGCTGTCGTCTGCTATAGATCGCTATCTCCGCAGCTCTCAGTGGGTGTTCGTATTCTTGGAGATTCGAACGTGCGGCACTGTTTATATATTAAAAAAAAATCAGCTTCAATTTTATTTACTCATATTATTTCATCATATATGCTTACCTGCTCGTATATATACGGCACACCAGACCGTATCAGCTTGTCCCGAAAACCATCGCTTCCTCGAGCGGATTGGTCCCGCAAAGTAGCCGTAGCTGGTGTATATCAGGTACTCCCCCTGGAGAACCGCACCATGCCGTCCCTGTAGTCTCGGATTATATACTTGTATATTTTGCGGTGGTCCTCGCTCAGCGCTTTCGCTTGCGCGACCAGGGAGAGCATGTCGACGTAGCAGTCTGAATCGGACTTGTGGTTTAATCTGTTGGAGGATCATTAACGGGAAATTTGTAGTATTAAAAATTGAGCAATGATATCTGTTAGCAATTGACCCTCCATTGTGCAATGGGTGTGACATGAATGATAGAGCGCACTGTACTGACTTGGACTTCTCTCCATATGGATCCATTATGAGATTCATCCCCTTTCTCAATGGTGTTTCTTTTCACGATCAATTTCATATACCCAGCTTTTTTCCCCCTTCAAGTCCGTGAAAAAATCCAATAAGTGAAGAATGTATCACTTCCTTTTTTTTTTTTTTTTTTTTTTTTACGACCGCCGTCTATTCGCACATTTCGATGCGGTGGTTTCTTGTGATTCAATAAAGTTCTCAAGACTCGGCAGCTTAAACCTTTCCAAAAACCCTCTTATTCTTCCGAGTTGAAAAGAAAAACCTTGAAGACCTTGCAGCTTAAATTTCACAAAGGCTTGGTGAAGCTTAACTTTGCGATTATAGCATCCGTAAATAGGCTGAATAGCTAGAGCACAGCATGCGCACATGTCCAGTATGTTCACCTACCTGGATAGGAAGGGCGGTGAAGTTGTCATCCGTTTTCCTGGGGTCCACCAGACCGGAAAAAAAAAAAGATCGAGATGTAAAAGGGATATCATCCCATCCTGAATATTTATAGAGATTCAAGATCAAGTTCTCCATACAATCAATAGTTCGTTCGCCCACTAAACTTGGCGAATTCGTATCAAGTAGGGCTCAGCAACAAAGTCGACGTAACCAAGTTAGCATCTGCAAGAGCGCACAGACGCTCCGCGAGGGAAAAAAAAATCAAAAAAAAATCAAAGGGAACCTTCTACATTTGCGTTAACTGACTTAAAGTCGAGTAAACTCCGTCGCTTAGACTTCGATATTGGCGCGATTTTTGAAGGAGAGAAGAGAAAGAGAGCTCTAAGCCTCCCAGGGTTGTCTGAGAAGAAAATGTCTTTCCTCTTTCGGGAAGGTTTTCAATGGAATGGTCCTTTTTTTTTTTTTTTTTGGTTATATGTGCTTAGGCATTGGGCATTGACGTCGGGTTGCGAGATGTTGAAGATTGAAACGTGGATAAGCCGCTTTTCTCAACCAATCCGGATGAATTATTTGTCGCAGCTCTGTCGGGAAGCAGATCATCGACTTCTTCATAAACAGCATAAAGAGCATGTAGAGATACAAGGCAATATAGCTACAATTGTTCAAAATTTAAATTCTTTTGAGGATGTCATGAGTGCACGCCTATTATAGATATATTTCTCCGGGAAGGCGTCTACTATCAGCCAAAAAAAAAAAAAAAAGATAAATAAATAAAAACCACCTGATCCAGGAGATAGATAGAGATGAGGAATCTTAACCCAGCTTAAGGTACTACTTACTCGCTTCCGATGCTGCTTGACTGTTTTGCCGTCGAGAAGACGAATCTTCCTGTTCCTTGATATTCCAAAACTGCATGCAACTCTCTCTGCATATTGACCCTCGCAGTTTAGCGTCATTGGGCATATACCTTTTTCCCACTGTTAACCCTTTAACCCATTCCTCCTTTTCCTTTTTTTAATTTTTCTCTGTGGCCCTCTCTCTTGCATCTTTTTGAAAAGGACACTCCAGAGCCGTTATCTCTCGTGGTAAAAACAGATATTTGGATAGATAAGGGAGCTCACCGAAAAACAAAGCTCGTCGTTAACAGGTGTCAGGTTAGCTTCGGTAAGCCTTGCCCGGTAATTGGTAGTGATAGAAATTAATTTAAATAATTTATTTTATTTTTATTATTCATTTTTTTTTTCCTGTGCGACGACTTTTCTTCTCCTTCCCTTTCTCTTCCCTGTCTCTTCTGTCCCATCCTCGCCTCCTTCCCTTTTTTTTTTTTTTTTTTTTTTTTTTTTTCAAATCTGCAACTCTCTTATAAGCAATGGCAGCATAAAACTGTATAATTGCAATTACTTATATACCTTTTTTTTTGTCTTTTTCTTTTATATATATAAATCTTTCCATAGTGTTCGACTTCACTACTCTGCTTCATCTTCTCAGTTAAAAGACTACACCAGGAGGAGATACCGTGCATGTACTGCGTTGTCTCTCCCTTTTTTTCTTTTTTAAATATCTTCTTTCCCTCTATCAAATGTCTCGTCCTCTTTCTCTATCTGCGAAGGGTTTTTGTCGAAAGTGATTAACTCTTTTCTGGGTTTTTCCTTTAAATAATTATTGATCGATATTATTATATATATTATTTATTTGATATAGATTTTTTTTTTCCGCTCGGCAGTGAGAATTAATTAATTCCCTTTGAAATTATCAATTAATTTGCCTATCTTTAAATTTTTTTTTCTTTTCTTTTTTTTTTCCAATTCAGGAGAGGGAAAAAAATATTATTATTTACTTTTCTTTTCTCGCTTTCTCTTATTCTTTCCACCTCTTATTTTCCCTTTCCTCGATAGACTTTTTTTTTTTTCTCTTCAACCGCGGCCTCTCCTTCTTCGCCCCTCTTCCCTCTCTTCGCTCTGGACATCGCGAGCCTTTCCGTTGACGATAAGAAAAAAAAAAAAAAAAAAAACAGCGCGGTAGGGGGCAACATCCGAAGAGGACGGTGGAATTAAATGAGAGAAAGGCGACCCTCAAATGTCGAGGATTCAGACGACCCTTCAGATCACTCTCAGCAGTAGACGGTGGAGGTGGTGGAGAAGGTACCAAGATGGAAAGGCAGGTCTCAGCGTCTCGAAATTCCGAAAAATCCTCCGATAAATTGTCGCCTAAGTAACATCTCGAGATCATCATCAGGGGCAGCGATGGCGGCGCTAGCGGTGAACCCC